>DF237305.1:0-41614 GCA_000708835.1 Klebsormidium nitens
TTTAACCTCAAACCTTCCCGCGCCTCCCCGAACTGCCACGTGTCCATGACCAGTGGGCAAATGGTCAGAGCGGGTGAACGTGAAGAGTACAGATCCCGGTTGTCCCCCCTTGCCATTGGCTGCGCTGTCCTACTACGGTACCTACGGTACCTACCTGAGAGAGGCTGAGGCTACGGTACCTCTCTAGCCTAGGCCAGGGGATTGAATACCGTAGAGGCGATGATGTGCAAACTAGGTACATACCGTACCAACACGCCGGTTGGGCAGATTTTTGCCCAATAATTAATTTCGATTGATAATGGACGTTTGAAAATTTGGGCAACTCGTTTTGGAATTTTTGAGAGATTTGGGCAACTCTGCATTTATTGCGGAATCCCTTCTTCTACCACTCAAATCTCATCAAAAAAGAAAAATAGAATTTTGAACCATTTGAAACATTGGGCAGAGTGGGTCGGAATATATCAAAATATTGGGCAAATTGTCAAAATTATTAATTTCTGCCCAACCGGCGTGTTGGTACGGTACACCCGTAGGATAGTACATTGCATGGAACTGCCATTGCGGGGCGCAACGCGGAAAGAGAAGGGATCAAAACAAGTTCTTCGTTCAGAGTGATGCAACAGTGCCAACACTCGATGACAGGAGCTCTCTCGCTTTCCATCGCTTCCCCTCGGATATGTAGCTGACCCCAACTAATACTGGAAGAGCTCATTCAAATTCTGGAGCTGCAATGGGTTATACTGCGCAGGACTTGTTCAAGACTAAGATATGCGAGTACTACAAGGAAGGACGTTGTCCACGTGAAAAATGTACCTTTGCTCACGGTGAAGCGGAGCTCAGAAGGCTCCCTCCCCAGAGAGGTATGCCATTTTAGTTGAGCTGCAATGAAGATGGTTGTCAATTCAGCGGTAGGATTCTATGCTCTGCCTGGATGCACCTCTGCTGGAATCAACATCTCGATCTTCTCATGGTTAGAGCAACCTTTTGTTTGGGGCTGATGATGTGAGAACGTGTGCTTACTGCCAAACCTCTTCCCTTACTACAGGTTCATCTCATGTATTGACCTATATGAATCTTCCTGGCGCAACACTGTTTGTTATTTTGGACACCACGATCTTATATTTAGGATCTGATACTCAGGGAGAGGTTACGACCAGTGGAGGGGTCCCCTTCCAGGTCATCTGGACAGGAGAGGTCCCAGACAGTATTCTCCAAGACCTAGGTCACGAACTCCACCCGACTACCGAGGTTGGTGTTAGATCATGCCCTGTTCCTGCCTTATAGATTGAAGGGGAGTTCTCAAGCGGTTGGTTTGTACAGTTGAGCCTGAACTTTGACATGTCCATATTAACTTCAATACCTTGAGTCTGCAGAATTCCACAGCCTCGAATATCCAGACAAAGCATTATGCATCAAACCCCCAGTACTTTGTTGGATGTTGCTATGCAGGACTCTTATCAACATGCCCAATGCAGGACTCCTATTGGAGAGCTCAAAGAAGGATCTTTCGATCAAACAGGCAAACCTGAAGATGGTTTTTCTTGAACAATTATGGCGGCCTTTGCGTTAAGTAGCTCATTCGTGCTGTTTGTACGAGTGGTAAGGACTTGTCAGCAAGTGGAAGCTCAGCTTGCTTATGCACTCTCAGGAAACCTTCGGGAGAGGCTTTTCATGGTGCATTATGCACTTTATGTAGCTGAGCTGCTGAGGGCCTGCTGGGAAGTTCTGTACTTTTTGAAGGGTAGAAAGATTTGAATCTCATCCTCTTTTCCAGCAGATACCAATGGTCGCTGGGAACCACGCGCTCCCTTAGCGGAACGCCTTGGAGACAGGCGGCCACTCAGGCGCTCAGGGACACCAGGTTCTCCTTCCAGGCAGGTGGTCCTGGGCTCAGGCCCCTCCCATGTTAAGCAGCATGGCATTCTGCAGGCCTTGGAGAACTGGTGCCTCTAGAGTCTAGATTCTTGTTGGATTCAAGTTCCAGGAGATCAAAGAATTCAGGTAAAGTCGGTCTTTTGCTGCAGGTAGTTGAATGGCAGCCAGCGTCCTTTTCACAGCACTTTCATTCTTTCTACGCAGCCGAGAGCCCTCCCCTAAGCGTGCTCGAGTGGATGCCAGCCCGGATGCTCCCAGACACTCTTCTAGCAACGAGGGGCGGGGAAGAGAGCGGGACAGCGAGCGGGATGAGGACTCACATGAGAACGAGCGCGAGCGTGAGCGCGAGCGCGAGCGCGAGCGTGAGCGCGAGCGCTCTGCATCTCCTCAGCGGTCTCAGTCTCCCCTCAATGATGCTCGGCACGCGCAGCTTGCAAAGAGGGTAGGTGGCTAGGGTGACCCTTCTTGCAGCTGATGAACGAAGAAGTGTCCGCCTCTTTCATGCCACTGGAAGGAGCGCTACGTTGCCTGCTGCCATCTCAAATTGCAGATGAGGTCTTGTCGCTTCCCAGAGTTACCTTGTACTTGATTCTCGATCGCAGAAGACTGACACCCCCTGCTTGAAGAAGCTGGTCTACTTTCTCTTTGCCTACAGTGATCGCTCAATCGTAATATTAATCCTGTCTTGCGGATTGCCTGTGCAGCTTGCAGAGGAGAGAGCGGCCAATGAGGAGTTGGAGGCTAAGTTGGCTGCCTACGAGGATATCCGCTCGGAGCTTCCTGAGTTGCAAGCAGAGAATGAGCGCCTAACAAAGATCAACATGGCGCAGAAAGAGAAGCTGGAGATCATGCAGGTGTGCGATTGGCCTCCAGATTCCTCATCTGGTCACCGGAGCAATATCGTTATTGCTGGCCAGAGTATGCAAACAAACCTCCGTGTGTGCTATGGTTCATCTGAAAGCGGCACCACTACTGGGAACTATATATGTACTCCAGAGGCTTGAACTTCAAGGCCGTGATTTGGAGGCAAAGGAGTTGCAAAAGGGCTAGGGAGATACTGTTGAAGGATGCAGCCACCTTCACAATTGTCACTTATGGGAGACTACTACAGCAATAATCCCATTCAGGGCCCAATTGCTTTCAATTCCTGCTCACTCAGGTAAGTAGCCTTCATAGTGGTTAGCCTTTCATTAATTCAGCTTAGGCAATGAAGATCTGCTGGGGGTCATGACACAGGTTTTTCTGGTGGTGGCAGTCTCGTCTGCCAGGAGAGCCTTGAGATAGGTCAAAGCTTGTCTATTCACCACTTTGGGAGCACTCCAGTGCATGTTTTGTAGCGGGTATTGTCCTCTTTCAGACGTGTACTTGGGCAGGCCTGTTGGTTTCGCAGGATACTGCTCCCAGCTTTTTGCTGTGGACAGTTTGACGCCTCTGCAAAATCACCTGACACAAACGTTCTAGTATGTTGTATAGACTGTCTGCTGGACATATTCGGTGGCAATGCTGAGCACTTAGAGGCAGACGGTGTGTTTGCAGGACTTGGTCGACAGAAAGAACAGGGACATTGTGGAGAAGGACATCAAGCTGGCCAAGCTCCAGAAACGGTCAAAGGCCGCGGAGGACAACACGTGGTGGGTCTCCCCGTAGTCCCCACCCCCCCACCAGGCCAGACTACTGAATCCATTGTATCTGAGACTCTGGCATGTACTGCAGGGGTTCTGAGCAACCTTCTTCTTCGCAAGGTGACTTTTGATCTAGATATAAAGAGACGTGAGGGGCGAAGTCAGAGTAACAAAAGACGTCAGCAAGGGTCCAGGGGCGGCGCTGCTGTGATGTGGCTGATCCATCCCGTCTTCCTGGTGGTGCAGGGCGGTCGGGCAGTTGAAGAAGCTGGCCAAGGCTGACCAGCAAAAGAGATTGTAAGCCATCAGTACTGCCTTATGCAGAAAGTTCTGGTTGACAAGCCTTGTATCTCGTTGGCATCCCTGTTATCAGTTTAACCCTTGTTTGAAACACTCGCTCTTGAAAGTTCACCATTTTACTCTTCATTTGAAAGTGTGGTTCCTAATCGGGTTCCACGTGCTCGTACCTTCATCGTGGTCTGCCATGTTGCATTCACCACCATTTGCTTATGCAATTGATTGATCTGCAACTCCCAGGGCTGAGCAGCAGTACCGGCAGCTGCTGGACGAGGCCCTTGAGGTGCTGCGCGATCACCCCGCCCTGGTCGACGACGGCGCCGACGTGTTCGCCATCCCAAAAGCGGACGGCCTCCGCCTGGAGGGGCGGCAGAAGGCAGACCACGGCCCCGGGGCGAACGGCACCCTCGAGGAGAAGACCCGCAGGGCGGCAATTGTGGAGAAGTCCCCGATCAAAAACACGGAACCCCCAAACCACGAGATGCGGTCGCCGAACGCTATGGTGCTGCGAGAGAGGGGTCACGAGGGGGACGGTGATCCGCCGCTAACGCGAGAGGGTTCCGGTCGGTTGTGGCGGGCGGGGGCCAGACCGTATGGGGGGGGCCAGGCGAGGGGCGACGCCTGGGACGTTGCCAAAGGGGACGAGGATGGGGCGGCGAACAAGGGGGAGGCCGGCCTGGCGAAATACCCGGCAGATATGGAGAGGCTGACACGGAAGGTCCAGACCGCAGCACAGAGCGAGGTGGGAGGGGGCTTCTTCAAAACCCCGGCGAATGTGGTGCGCAATACCAAGCGCTTTGAGGAAGCTAGCGGCTTGGGCCCGGGGGCCAGGGGGAGAGGGGGGGCGACTGAGAAGGCACCGGCGGAGGAGCGCGCCACTGCTACCAATGGAGGGAGGTCGCCGCCGGAGGCGGGAGAGTACACGGAGACGGCCAAGGAGGAGTTCCGGAACATGGCGTATCCTATGCCCATTGTAAAGGACACGGTCATGCAAGTGAGTTGGACGGACCCGCTAAATCCACCATCCGTTTTCACAACGTCCTGAGGACGCGTTTGACGTCTGCATGGTGTTCTAGATTGTCGTAGTCCCCATCGGCTCCACATGTGAAGCGGGAACTGGAAGGGAAGGCGAAGGTTTGTAAAAGTAGAAGCAAGGCTTTGGTTCTTTTCCAAAAGGTGGCTCAGAAGTTGCTAGGCACTTTCTTGACGATGATTTCCGAATATGTGCTCTGGTCTCCTTGCAGGCATGTTATGAAGAGACTTCCGAGGCCGTCAATATCGGATAGGGCTGCCCCTTGAGTAGCTTCTCAGAGGCAAGAGACGAATGAAATGGTTCGGTTGAATGAATCTAGCGAGATGGCAACTCGAAAAGAGTTGTCGAGGACCAACTCTTAGAAAGCAGGTGCAGGGAGTGTCCATGCAATCTCGTGGGATCAGCGCAAGAGTGCTGGTTCAACAATACACGAGTATGTATTCACTTAACTTTATGTTACACCCTGGCGGATCCGAGTGTCGGCAGCTTGTGGAACTTCGGATAGTACATCAATAGTTGCGTACAGTGGTAAGGACTGTGTTGGGTACAGGGCCAGGCAGGAGGGAGCGCTTTCTGAACCTGTGAAAACTTGGAACACAACTGGAGTTGCTCTTGTTGGATACTGATATGTCCAAAGGAGAGACGCGTGTATTCAACGCCATGCATGATCAACTCCTTTTATGAGGATTAAGTTTTAGAGTTCGAAGCCGCATGGGGTACATGTGCCGCAAGGGACAATCAAATGTTTCTGAGATCGTGGGTATGACGTGAGGCTGTTGTGACTTGTCCGATCGAACGTCGACGGTTGCATGATCGTGATTGGGAGGACAAGATGTATTTATGCTGTTGCTGCCAGTAGATTTTAAGCATGCAAATTACTGCGCAGTTCTAGACCGTAGCGTCGGTATGCATATGGTGTGTATTGAGACTTTCTATTATCCGATATATAAGCATTTTTGTTCTGCAAATATGAAGACATGCTGTGCAAACCTCACATGTGCTCATGCCCGCGGCCGCCCATGCGAAGCGTAGCTATATGGCTTATCTGACTATATCGCGAGCTTGAAAAGAGATCGACTCATTATCCATCCGCACCGCAATTTTGTTCGCGGACTCACCGTCGCATGTTTGGACAAAGTCAAGATGCACATTGTCGCTCGGAGTCGTCTCGTGAGCGCTCATGCATGTCAGGATAACGTACTGATGTACTGAAAGTTTGCCATGGACGGTTCCTTTTCAAAGCTCAAGACTTGCCCTCTAGCAATATACAGCGACACATGACGGCCGACCCGAAATCCTAGTGAGTCGCAAGCAAAGGAATGGGCAACTCGCCATGCGTGAAGAAAGACGTGGCCCACGTTCGTCCAGTAACGTACAGGCAATACATGCTTGCTCAAATCTGGCGCCTGACAGGCCGTGAACGTTTTCAGAATATACACAATTCAAGCCAGCTGAGCTGACTAGCGCAAGATAAAGTTGATCCCAGCAAGACAAAAACAGGCGCGGCAGTTCCTGTGGGCCATGTATCTGCTTCTGCAATGCTGCAAGGAGATTCAATTCAGAGAGTTCCAGATCAGCACGCACGGTCAGTTCAGCGTACCGCACCCTACCCCTGTAGCTGCCATTTATTCCCCAGGGTGCCTTCTCAAAGGAGGGCAGCCACTTTCCCAAGTAATGGCTTCTCCCGTAGAGCCCTTTGGCTCGCCGGCTTGCAGCAGAGGGGGAAGCACGCGTCGGCTGCTCCATGGCCAACGAAGCCCACCACAAAGTCCGCGTCCTTCTCTAGTTGTTTCGCGTACGCCCTCACCTGCGCCTGCAAGATCGATCCGCTGACCCGTTACAAGCCAGCTTAGCAACAGAATATTGGACAATCAGAGTTTTTGGAGACCACAAGATACCACAACTTGATCATCCGCGAACAGTGGCATAAAGTTGTGCGAAATTTCTGAAAGAACCGTGGATTGCATTAACAGCTTGGGCTGTTCTCATGTTGGCCCACCGAAAGACGCATCGTGGCGGCGTTCTCCAAGTCCTTATGCTTTACTCTATTCTACGTTCCTCATGACCCCAAGAAGCAGACGAGCCGAAGGGTATCGCGCATGCGGAGACCAGAGCCGGCATCAATCTCACCTCGACGTCGCCCTTGGTGAGAGCGTCCCGGATGGCGGCCTCATGCCCGTCCATCCAGAAGTCGGGTGCGTCTACGGGGACGACGCCCGGGAGGTAGCCAACCGAGCACTTGTGGGCGTCGAAGATCTGCTGCAGCCGCAATTCCAGAACGGCCTCCGCCTCGTTCCGCGTGCTGCCGTCGTACAGCGACTGTACAGGCAGCCCGGAACGGATGCTTCAATGTTGAAACAACTTATTTTCATGCCTATCTTTCATAGGATGCCTCATACCTAAACATTGAAGTAGTGCTTCCGTCGTACAGGGACTGTCCCTGTACAAAAAGTGCATGACGGAGGCTTTTAGTCGCACCTTTTCAGGGCCAGTCTGGCGCTTCCTAGCGGCCAGGAAGCGCACACACGCACCGGGGGGAAAGGGACTACGATGAAGCAGGTAATGTTTGGACGAAGCCGTCCCTCTCCGAAATCCTTTACAGGAGGGAGACGGAAACGGGGATGGTGTGACACCTTTCAGCCCAGCACCTGTCCTATGAGCGCTCTCGTCAGAAGAACTGCCAAGAACCTTCCAAAGTTGCGGAAGGAACGAACCGTTCTTAAGTTAGAGCGTTCAGGAGCGGAACCGCCACAATTCCCGCTCACAAGGCCGGAATGCTCCATTCTTACGTTAAGAGCTGCACACTCGTCTGCAGTTATCATCCCCCCTCGTCTCAAAATTGTCAACGACTTTGAAGCCAAAGGAGAGCGGCTCACCCGTACGAGCTCCTCCGTCGCCTGCAGCACCCAGGTCCCGATCGGCGTGACCACGAGGTGCACGTGGCCCCGGCCCCCCGGGCGGAGGTTGGATTCTCGGGCGACCCCCAGCAGGTCCGCAGTGGAGGGCAGATTGGGCCACGAGTCGGCCAAAATGGCGTGCGAGTGCCACGAGAAGGGGTCCTCTGCAACCTGGGGGGAGAAAACAAGCACCAAGCATCAGCGAAGAGCTCTTCTTGCTCGTTCTTGGCTCGGTGCAAACTTCCTTGTTTCACAGTCTGTTGTTTCAGCCATAACAAACACTTGCGAGATCGGCTCTCTCTGGAGAAAAGGGTAACACCTAATCTTTTGGATTCTAAGAGCAGTAGTAGGTCTGGAAAACTCAAGCAGCAGAGCCGGAGAGGAGGTTTGGAAGTCGTCACAGAAGCACTGAGTGCAATCTGAGTCCGAACATGATCCACATTCTTTACAAGGAGCAGACTTGTTTATGGGGGACACCTACAATGTCCTGAGAAGATGGTGAAGCCGTGGAAGCGCCTCAAGTTGCAACACAAGCCTACCAATCTGAGGGCAAGAGAACACTCAGGGAGCAGGTACTTACAGAAGCAACCCTGTGGACTGAAGTGACCCCAATGCTAGAAACACAAGCAGCACGGAAGCTGAAGGCTCTCACAAGCCTTTGCTTACCTGCACGTGGTCATGTGAGCCTCGGCCGACGCGCGATGGCACAATCCCTAACAAGGCCTCCCCCTTGTTGCCAGTCCCGCGGTGCTTCAAAATGCCACCCCACTCACACTCCTGAAACGCGGCCGCACCACCAACTGCTTCCAGCAAATTAGCATAGAAAGTGCTGCCGTGCAGCCGCATGCGCTTCCACGTGGCGCCGTCCAATCTACTCCTCTCTAGCTCCGCTGCGCTCCACTCGCCAACGACGCAGCTAATTGTAGGAAGCGGGAGGCAGTCGGATGAGCTGTCGGAAATGCAGACGACCTCAGCACCGTATTGCAACTTGCAAACGCTTGATGCTGGTTGTGGCAAAGCTGGCTCAATCTTGACTCCAGAGACCTTTCGTCTCTTAACACAGCGATCTCTGTCGCCGTTCCGAGCTGCGATTCCGAGAAGCTTTCGGGCAGTTGGTCTCGCACGCTTTGCCAGCCTTGCACTTTTCCGCACCTCCACGCACTGTCCTGCAGCCCCCAACTGCTGTCCCCCAATTCTTCCAACCTTGCAGCTGACGGCCGAGACTTCTTCCAAGGCCTCCACATCAATGACTTGCGTGCCCCAGTCCTCAGCTCCTACTCCTTCCTCTCGAGCTTTGCCTAATTGAACCACCACTCCCGGGCCCCCTTCCACCAATTGCATTGGGACCTCAACACGCTTTACGGGTCGTTTGCTCAAACGCTCCCTCGTTTGACTGCCAAACTTGCGCCTCCTAGGACGGCCCTGCTGCCTCCGAGAGTCCATTCCTGTGACCTGCTTGTTGCCGTTCGTACTCTCTTTTCCCACTGCCGGCCGTCCTTCAACCGAGCAACTATTGGTCCCGCAGTTTGTCCGCGCTAAAGAAGCCCCTTTGCCGCCCTTCTTGACACCCAACCGCTTCTGCTGGCTGTGCTTGAGGCACATCGCTCTGTAGGGTTGCGCAAGAAAAGGGCACTGCCAGCCACTACCTGCGCGTCTGCTGCACTGACTCCCCTCCTGACTCCCCTCCCCGGCGGGGCACCCAGCTTTCTGCTGGCGGTCCGCAACGCTTGCTCCGTCCTCCAGCTTGCAAAAGACGACAACATGGGCCCCTTGGGCGCTCCCTAGATCTGCATGATCCTTCCTCTCAGTCGGCCTTCCCGAGGTTGTGGGCTCTTCAAACATGTCACTGAGCTTGCGAAGCCTTCGCCCCGGAAGGCCCTCAGAACCATTAGCCCGCACACGTTTCCTGGCCCGAGCCTCTGGGAAAGTGTTGAGGCCCACTGCTGGTGGATCTATGCAGGGAACGTTCTGCAGCCGCAGTTCCCGTCGGCTGGGGACATCCTCCGACTCAACCGCCTCACGAAACTTGTGGGCCAACATTTCAGACAGCTTTGAAGAATGACTAGCCGCGTGGCTTAACGTTGTAGTTTGTGACCTGGGAGAAGACAGAATGTGAGCTCAGTGAAGAAACTTAATCGACAAGACATCAAACAACATGTCTCTGTGTAAAGACTTTCTGATGGGAAGGAGGGACCCGGATACTAGTTTCTTCCAGGCGATAAAGCACTGGGCGGATCATAGCGAGACTGGGAACACAGCTCAGGGCGCGTAAGAAGCGATACCGCCCGTCAGAGTTTCTAATGTGCCCGGTCTTCTTGCCGAGAAATACCATCCGAAGCAACCAGACTTATGCAAACAGGTTCGAAGAATGTGGTGGAGGCAATCAACCAGAAGCCACTTGAAATGAACCTGACTTGAGTGGAACATATCATAGCTACAAGATAATGATAACGAGCTTTTATAACAGAGGGAATCTTAGCAGTCATTGTAGAACTCAGCGGGCCAACTTGTCTGTTGGCAACTGTGAGATGAGCGTTTGTGTCTGCAGAAGGAGATAAAGAAATCCCCATAGTGCTCTCGATGCAAGGGCACCACACTTATAATCCAGCTGCTTCATTAACCCTCGTGATCTGTCACCTAGTCACCTGGTCGCCCGGCCCGCCCGGATTTGCATTACATGGGCGACAGTTTTATTTTGCAGCCACTCCTTCAAAAGACCAGTCGCCAACATTTCTTCTTCAAATGATGCACAGTTCTTTCTTCAAGCCACCCTAATTTTGCAAAACCAAGTGCTTCAAGAGTCCAACGCCCACTTTGGGCAGTCTTACCTTGCGGGATGAGCAACCCCATCACTTGGGGATTGTCACCAACTACTGGCGGCAGAGATTGCATGGAAAAGCACTGTCGGGGAATCCAGGTGCCACTGATGCGTCCACGCTGCCTTGTGCTGCATAAGTCTAAGTCTAGAAATGTCTGGAGGTGCAATGGTACGAGAGCATTCAGGGCAACGTGCCAACTTCATCTACAGAGCTGCTATACTCAAGCGATCCACCACCCTGCAATGCACTTTAGCTTGTCGTGCCCCCGGTTGTGCCTTGTTATGCTAACAGACTTTATCTACAGCGCCCTAGAACCATTGAGGCCGGAGAAGGCAGACTGCAGACCTGTATTTCAAGGTGATGATAAAAGAGAGATGCGGATCAGTGCATGGTGACCTAGGACCAGGTAGTAGGTACTTCGTGCTTCGAAGTTCGCAGCACCGCCCAAATGCTCAGGTCGATCAGGGATCCCCTCAAGTATTAACGTAACCCGCCTTGGTTAAGACGCCTTGGTTAAGCAGTCTACCTACCTATCTACTCCAGCGCCGAGGCCCGTACTTGAATCCTAGCCAAATCTCCTTTGTGTGGGTTAAGGTAAACCACACTTTGCCCATTCAACAGTGGAAGTGCAGACGTTGCCGCGTTTGCTCGCGCGCAGGGCTAAATGTGGCCGGCAGTAGGGAGAAACAGAGAACAGTTTTGCATTTTGAAAGGCAACGTATGGCATAGTGCATGATGCAACAGATGAAATTCTGCAAAGGCCGAATTGCGAAGAGCAAAATGCCTTTGGCGTCAGAACAGCAGGTGCGAGCTGGAGCTCAGCAATCATGGGGCAATTCTTGATTGATCAGCTCAGATTTGCCAGACACCTGCGTCACCCTAAAGCAGTGTAGCACAACGAGGACCGCAAGACATTGCAAAAGCCTAAGTTAGTGAGGCCTGCAATCTACTGGGCTAATGTGAACAGCGGATTGGTAACCCCGTCAACGTCACTGATGTTCCTTCAAATGGCACAATGGGGGAGAAATGTAGTGCAATACATGTTGACTGAGACCGACAACCTGCCGGGCTGCCAGCTGGTAGGCAGCTGGAGGGCTGCATCTATTGACGGGCCGCTGAACGTGACAACATCAAACTTGATGCAATTAATATAAAGACCTAGCGTTCGACAGGGCCAGCTAGCAGGCGATGGGGGACTCGATCGCAAACGCATATCAAGGCCACCAGACAGTAGAGCTTCAAAGCCTGTTTGGTGGTTCTAGCAGCGGTGAATTGTCTCCAGAAATGCCGCACAAGGGGAATGCAGGGTGGACCGATCCCGCGTCAGAGCAGCTGAACGGGATTTGCAGCAGCTCTTCCAGGCCAGATCAGCTGGACGAGAATGCGACACTTGTCACCATCAGGAGCATCGAGCTGCTTCAGCGGAGCCTCTTGCGCGACGCTGGGTTTGCTGCGCTATGCTTGGCCTCCGGAGGTGTTGTTGCGCTGTTGTGCTACTGGCGAGCGTCGTGGTACGCTAAACTGAGGTTTACAAGAGTTGGGGCTGGGGATCAAGGCGCGTCGCATGTTCTGGTAGAGAGTTTGGATAGCCTATTCACTGTCTGCCCACTTGAAACAGCCCGGGTGGCGACTGGAGCCAAGCATGGCGCGAGGTGGACACAGAGTCTCCTCTCTGAGGTGGTAAGTAAACTTCCTCTCAGAGACATATGAGGCAGTGACACCCGTTTTTCTAGCCCGTCAACCACCAGCGGTAAGTGGGGAGTAGAACGGATCGGTATGAATGTCTAGGAATTGGAGACCAGCAACAGATAGCTGATGGTTTGACAGGCAACAAAGAATTGGCAACAAGCCACAGGACGCGAGGTGCTCCCTCCAGAGGTGGTGTCAACAACCAGTCTCTCAATACCCCTGCTGCAGGTTGGCAGTGCCAACGGCCCCTGTACGTTTGGGTGGCGCAATGAGCGCTTTTGGCAGACCCCGGGCGGGTGGTGCCGGCAGCGGCTGTCCCTCAAGCGCAGCTATGTGGATCTCCATGACCTGGCTGCACGGAACGCTATGCAACTGGGCCACAACTGGGAGCAAGGTACTGAACTCCACATACTGAACCCAGCCTTCTTGGGGCTATTGTGAAGTCAGGTCTGCCTAGTGCTCCTTGCTATCTCTCATAAAAGGATTTAGGTTTGTGCCTTTATTTTCGAGCTAGGGCAGTGGTCAGGAAGGTGTGCCCATGGGAGATTCTGTTTATGCTGTCTGCCATACCTCGAGTTCAATAAGGTCGCTGCTGTGAGGCTAACCTACAAACTCAAGGGAGTGAATGGGGTTCCGCTCTTGCAGGCGCCCAAGTTTGCACACCGGAGGCTCGGCGCTGGCTCACGTATGGGGACAACGTGCTGACAGTGGTAGTAACTCCGTTCATGTGAGCCAGTTGCGGCCACGCACGAAGTTTCATGGATCGACTGCACCGAATATCGTGTCTGAATACTGGGGCTCGAGAATTTGTGGCTTGGCATGCTTGGCTTACTCGTTTTCTGCAGATCCTGAGATGGTCAATACCGACTTGACTGAGTGAGGCGCGGTCTGTGCTGTGCAGCATTCTCCTGGTGCTGGAGTTCTTCAAGCCCTTCTTCATCTTCCAAGCTCTGGCTATCCTTATCTGGTGAGTGACGGGGGAGCGCAGCACATCATTGCAAGTTGTGAAATGCAATTGAATTTGAGTGTTGGATTGCACTTGGGTTTTGAAGGCACTCGTTCATGCAGAGCCGTTTGATTGAACTCGGAGTCGGCATGCTTTTGATACAAGGAAGTGCGAATCCACAATTGAGATAAAACTGAGTACATAATGGACTGACCCAACCCTGCTAGATTTCCGCCTTAGCGGACAGGGATTTGAGCTCTAAAAGCGCTTGCGTAGCTGCTGTTGACTTTTGTAAGCCGGGGTTTAAATATCAGCGCTACCTGGTCAAAGCTAGCGTGTTGTATATTTACAACCTCAAGAGACACACGTTTCGAAGTCTTGAGGTTTGGTACAGCCGATTGAGAGTTGTACTCTACTGGATACAGGTTCCTCCAGAAATACGTCGTCTACGCTTACGTTATCCTGGCCCTCACCATCAGCTCCGCGCTCTTCAACGCGTTCGAGTCGTGGCGCAACCTGCACGCCATCCAGAAGCTCGCGTCCTCCGAGTGCACCGTCCTGCGCGTCACCGCTCACGCCGATGGCGTCGACAAACCCCCGACGCTGCGCTCGGAGCGGGTCAAGTCGAGCCAGCTCATGCCGGGGGACCTCATCGAAGTAGTGCCCAGTATGATATTCCCCTGCGACTGCGTTCTGCTAACGGGGCAGGCCGTCATTAAGGAGGTGAGGGGACTAGTGAGGTACCGCTAGTTGCATTGCGCAGGATCGCGCTGGATTTGTCGGCGTTCGACAGTGCACGAGCCATCTTTGCGACCGCGTTTGGTGATCTGCGTATGGCAGCGCCTGACATTAGTCCTATCAAAGCGCCCGTGGGAGTAGTCACTGGCCAATGAGCCCCCACAGTTTCAACTTTAAGGAGATTGTTTGCCAATGAAGCGCCTCTGATGTTCTATGGTGATCGTGCTCAGATCGTTGTCTTGGCAAGACAACTCAAGAAGCTAGTTGGATGCTACGGCGATGGTTTGCTGAACCCGTTATCTCCTTGACTCTGCAGTCCATGCTGACCGGCGAGAGCGCCCCGGTGCTCAAGTCGAGCTTGCCCCTAGACCCCCCGGAAGGCGGCCGCGGTTACTACGACCCCGCCCTTGAGCGCGACTCCAAGTTCCGGCTGCTGTCCGGGACTAGTGTGGTGCAGATCAAGCGACCGGGCGCGCCGCCCGCAAACGATGGCAGCGGAGAAGGAGGACCGCTGCGCTCCGTGTGGGACTTCGGACTGCCGACTGATGCGGCCGGCAAAAAAAGAGTGAGCGGTATCAAGGCTCTGAGCCGCTCGAGCGCTTCTTACCTATATGGGAATGTATAGGATCTTGACGGCGTCTTCGCAGGCCGGAAGTGAACTATTGCAGCCTGCCGAGACGACTTTGGAACGGTTGATTGAAAAGCTTGAGTACGTGTGGTCAGACGTTTGCCCTACGCGTGGCGATACGATCTTATGTTTGTTAATGCACCTTGTGGTGTGAAAGGAGTTGGGGACGCGCTTGACCCGTGTCTTATCATGCACCTTAAATGGAGTATCAAGTGTTAAGATTCAACACTCGCCAGCCCAGGTGGAGTTCCTCTGAAGGTCAAGGATGGGTACCGGTGAGAAGCAGGTCACTTTTACGGTCAGCCTTTATAGCTACGTTTGAAGCTTTCTAATCCTAAAGCTTAGTCATCCTAAAGCTTACAACTTGTAAGTCTAAAAACATTTTCTCCTCTGCTCTTGTGGCAGATGCCGGTGGTGGCTGTGGTTGGCGCGACTGCGTACAACACGGCCAAGGGCCAGCTGGTGCGCGCGATCCTGTTCCCGAAGCAGGCCGCGCTGGACTTCGAGAAGAAGATGTACTACTTCGTGGTCAACCTGCTGCTCTACCTGCTGGCCGCCATCATTGCTACCATCGTCATCCAGCGCAACACGGTGAGGACCGGCTTCAGAGCAGTTCATTGCAGGGAAAAGATTCAAGAGACGAGCGTCAGCAGGAAGCCAAGCCGACGTGGCGATAGCCAGTGATTGATGTTACGAGCTTGTCTAACATGCACAAAAGCTGCAACGCAGATTCTGCAAAAGGGGCTTGCTAAATACCCGAGCCCCATCCTTGAGCACTTGATACCGGATAACTCATCCAAAAAAAAATCGGATCGGTTGCGACCTTGAGTCATTGAAGCCCCACTTTTCCAAATACACGCAAGGCTTAAACGTCGCTCCTTCTCCCCCTTTCTGACAGAACACGGCGGCGCTGATCACGCTCAACTGCCTGAACCTGGTGACGATCGCCATCCCCCCCGCGCTGCCGCTCGCGCTGTCCATCGGGCTGTCCGTCAGCTTCGGGCGGCTGCAGGGCAAGAAGATCTTCTGCATCGCCCCCCCCCGCATCGTGAACGCCGGCCGCGTCAACGCCGCGTGCTTCGACAAGACGGGCACGCTCACCGAGGACGGCCTCAGCCTGCGCGGGGTGTGCGCGGTCCGGGAAACGGAGGAGGGCGCGCGCGCGCTCACGGCGATCCAGGCGGATGTGCAGAAGGCGTACCTGGAGGCGCACCAGGTGAGCAATGGGGGGCGGCACTTCTGGGCTCGTATCACGAAAGTTACGACGCCCGTCGACTCTGATGGATTCGAGAAGAGAAATAGGCGTGACAAGCTGAGGGAATTCTCTCTGCAAGAGCCAAGGACTGGGAATGATATAACTGGCTTCTTGACAAGTACGAGAATCCACTGTTCACCGCCCCTTGATGCAACTGCGTTTGAGCGTATTGTTCTTCTTGTTCGCGGAAGGGCTGGGGCAAAAGAACGAAGGCACCTTGCCCTTGCTTTGCTTTGCCTCTCACGGAACCAAGAGTTTAAACCTACTGCTTCTTACTGTTGCGCATGCTAGGGAGCGCTTTGAGAAGGGCTTACTGCATCAACTTTCGTTCTTTGCCTCATTCAACGATACCGCTGAAACGCTCTTAACGCTTCAATCGTCTAACGTCCCTGTCTGCAGGCCTGCTCCGACAGCCAGTCGAGCAGCGTCCCCGCCGCCCGGTTGGCCCTGTGCCACGTGCTGGCCGCCTGCCACGGCCTGTCCTTGCTCGAGCAGTCCGCCCTGGAGCTCCCGGACGAAAACTGCCGCGACGACCCGCGGCCGCGCCGCAGCTGGAAGAGTGTGTTGGGTCTGGAGGGCGCGCTCGCGTTCCACCGCCACAGCGAGCAGGTGATGCCAGAGGGGGGTGCGTGCGAGGAGCAAAACGAGCCCCCCGCGCCGAGCTTCGTCGGGGACCCGCTCGAGGTCCAGATGTTCGCGCAAACAGGTGCGATCAGCTGCGGGCAGCTCGGCAGTTTCTGTTTTCATTGACGTCAGCCTTTGGAACCCGACAATGCAGCATCTGCGGCTTCGCTGAAGTCGGCGCGATACTTTCTTACCCATGTGGTGCCCAGCTCGTCACTTTGTTCCTATGACTGTAATTGCCAATCAGAGCGACGTGCACTGTGCGCCGAATTGCTTGGTCGGGAAGAGACAAGTTCTAGAGAAGGATTCCTCCGGTACACAAGCTTTGAGGAAATTTGACGGCGTCCTCACCTGCTTCAGGCTGGACGTACTCCGCACGGCCCGACGATGCCCACTTCGTGCCCGCCGCTCCCGTGCACCCCTACTCCGTTTGGTCGCATCCCCTGCTCCCCCCCTCCGCCGACACTGTTCTGATCCCCCCCCCGGAGGAGGACGACGCGGGCCGCGCCGCGCTGGCGGTGCTGCGGCGGTTCGACTTTGACAACGAGATCCGCATGATGAGCACGCTCGTGCTGGAGCTGCCACCTGGCACGCTCGGGGGAGACCACCGCAGCGCCGCGCTGCTCGCGAAGGGTGCGCCGGAAAGGTACGGCGCCGCTCAGAGCGCGACGAGTGGACTTGGCGGTTAAAATAGCATTTCCTGAAACGCTGGCCGATCTCTTTTTTCTCCATTATGAGATGAGGTGACTTGAAAACTGATCTCGGCGGAGAGCACTGCAGCGCTGCGCTGCTTGCAAAGGGTGCGCCGGAGAGGTACGGTGCCTCACAGTGTGTGACGGGTACATCTGGTCTCTACCAATCGTCCATCTCCTGATGCACCTGCCCTTCCTCTTCTCGGTTGTCCTTTCAGGTGGTCCTCAAAGCTCACTCGTCTCTTTTACCCGGCTCCTGGTAACGGAAGCCTCCACCTATTGACTGACCGCGTGCGAAAATTTTCTCGTTGTCAGTTCCCTCACGCCCCCAAACCCCGCCGTGTGCAGCATCAAGGAGCGGTGCCTCCCCGCGTCCCTGCCCGTCGACTTCGAGTCTCAGCTGCAGGCGCTGGCCCTCAACGGCGACCGCGTCCTGGCGTGCGCGTACCGCGCGTTCCCGTGCACCGCCGCCACGCTGGACCCCCTCCTGCGCGCGCCGCGCGCGGACATGGAGAGCGGGCTCACGTTCGCCGGGTTCCTGGTGATGGAGAACAAGCTGAAGCCCGAGACGCCCGGCGTGCTGCGTCAGCTGACGGCGGCCGGCCTGCGCCAGGTCATGGTCACCGGGGACAATCCGCTGACTGCTATCGCCGTTGCCAGGTAGGCCCGGTGGTGGTTTCAGGTGTTTGGTTTGATCGTGCAATAAAGAAGTCTGCGTATGGTTCCCGTCTATCGCAGTCACTATGAGTTCATCGTACGTTCACTGCCGAATCGACGTACCCTCAAAGGCGTCCCCTGACGAGTCGAGAGCTTCGAAAACTGCAGATGGCTGAGGTTGACAAGAAGCTTCTCTTAACGGAATCTGATGGGATCGATTTTCGTGGCGGCAGGAAATGCGGCCCGTTCTTCTTGCGCCCCTCTCGGCGCACGTTCTTGCTGGACCGCGGCGAAGACGCGGCCGGCACGTCGGGGTCGGGGTGCGTGCTGCGAGACGTGGCCACGCAAAGCCAGCTGGACTTTGACCACCACTGGGGCAAAGGCGGAGGGGCGGACTTGGAGCAAGGCGCGGGTGACGCGGCGGTGAGCACAGCCCAGCTTGCGGCACCGGGCAGCGGATTTTTTGCAGACTTTTGGTTTGACAGGGCTATCTCATGTCCCCCGTATTGTGCCGCATCTTATAGACAGTAGGCTCTCAGATGTGGTTTGCTGTCCAATCTAAGCTGGAGGCGAGCGGTCTCGCTTCTCGAGGCTTTCAAATTACGATCTTTTGCAGTCCGGTCCTTACTTTGCAGATGGATACGATAGAACTGAGAATCAAGCGGCAGAGGTTTTTAATGACCCTTTCCAAACAGGATCATCCCCGGATACTAAGGGTCCTTTTTGTCCTTCTCCCCAGTTCGGCGTCGACTTGGTGGTCACCGGGCGAGCCTTCCAGGCACTCCAGGCACAGCACAACGATTCTGGGAAAGACAGTCGGGGCAGCCTTCCTGGGACGTCAAGCCTTATCCATCCGGAGTCGCCGGGCGGGGCCGCCTTCTCCCCCTTCGAGAGCGTACTGGCGCGGGCGAACATCTTCGCGCGGATGTCCCCGCAGAACAAAGTGGACCTCATCACGGCGCTCATGGACCTCGGCTACACCGTCTGCATGTGAGCACCGCGAACGCAAGAGACAAAATCGGCGAATTTTATGCTTCTCTCCTGATTTCTCGTCGTAATAATGTATCTATTCCAGCCCACGGGCATCCAATGACGGTACTCCTCCCTACAGGCTGCTTATGAATCTCTCAAAAGATCAATGCCCCTAGAAAGAGAGATCAAGAGAGTAATAATCATGGTGTGCGCGCATCTGAGGGGTGCTCCGTTCACTCCGCAGGACGGGCGACGGCGCGAACGACTCGATGGCCCTCAAGGCCGCTGACGTGGGCATCAGCATCGCGAGCAAGGAGGTGGAGGAGGAGGACAGCGTCAACGCCGCGCCCAGTATCGCCGCGCCTTTCTCTACCAAGGCACGCCGCGCGTCCTCTCCAGCTCTTTTTGCAACCGCTCCTCAGCGCATTCGCCAGCGGTAGATTGCCTCGCTGATTTGTCCTCCTACCCCGGGTGTTCCTAGGACCTAAGCATGACCTGGCCTCGCGTTTCCCTTGTCCTCGTAAACAAAACACTGTATTGTTGGTGACAAACAGCTGTCTACTTACTTACCGAGGGCTTGAAACATGATTTGACACGCGAAAAGCAAAGGCGTCCGGGTAGCAGAACTGTGGCCGATCCTTCGGCACACGCGGACTCCTGAGGAGTCTCGCGGCATTCTCTCACAGCTGGACTCATGTGTTTTGCAGCTGGCGCACATCGGCGCGGTGCCGCTGGTGCTGGCGGAGGGTCGCAGCGCGATGGTGACGGCGGCCAGCATGTTCAAGTACATGTTCACCTACGGCCTCATCCAAACCACCTCCGTCATCGTGCTCTACAGGTAAGCCCCCCGGCCACGGCTGCTCTTGCGAAGGAGACGTTTACAAGTTTTCGTGAATAAGATGGCGTAGCACAAGAAGCGGCTCCCTCGCGGAGTTTTGTCACTCAAATGCCACCTTTCTCTTGATAGGTACCTTCGAAAGTTGAAAAGATCAGCGTCCCTCGCTTGGGGTTTTGGATGCTTTTTCCCTGTGCACGCCTTCCTTCCCATAGATGCAACTTCCTTTCGAGCACGCGTTTCTCTCCCCTCTTGTCTCCGCTCTGATGGACGAACGATCATCCACTCAACCCACACTCCAGTCTCAAGGTCCAAGGCTGCTCTCTCAAGCTCGCTTTTCCTCGTGCGCTTGCCCAGGTTGCAGTTGGAGCTGTACCAGTACATGTATTTGTGGGCGGACCTGGCGCTGGTGTTCCCCATGGTGGTCCTCATTCCGTCCATCCTGCCGCGCCCCGACCTCACCCCGGGCCGCCCCGAGAGCGACCTGCTCGCGCGCTCTGTGCTCGTGTCCGTTTACGGCCATTCCGCCATTCTGATCGCCTTCCAGGCGCTCGCCAGCCACTATCTGCAAACGCAGGTCAGCCCGCCGAAATCAGACGTGTAATGGGCAGGATTACAATCTTGAAAGAGGGGAACTGGTTGAAAATATCGTTGTAAGATAAGAGCACCAGGCTTTGCTCATTTATAAGGGCTTGATTTTATGTCAAAACATCATATGCTTGCAGATGTTGTTACGATTATAGGTACCCAAGAGATTGTATTTGGGGAGGTATAACAGCACTTGCGGTAGAACTCTGTTTTTATTGTAATGCCTTAATCTTTTGGCGGTGCTTGTTCCGCCTGTGTTTCTTGCTAAGCAAAGAACCGGATATCTTGGCAGGCAACAAAAGCCGTTTATGCGGCTCGAAAGAAAACGTTCTTCGGACGGAAGTATGTTCCCATTTGTCGTACGTTTTGGACGCTTCTGGTGGGCTGCCGTTGTGGGCAGCCACGTGTCTAATCACGTTCCTTGCTTTCTTGTTGCCAGTCGTGGTACCAGCAGCCGTTGCCCAACACGCCGGGCTTCGATGCACAGTTCAACCAGAACACCACGGAGTCCTGGCTCTTCTCCACCTTCCAGGTGAGCCCAACGACCCAAACTCTCCTCATTCTGGGCATATGGGCACAGCAACTTCTTCGTTGCCCTGCATCATCGTCGCACACAAGCATTACATGACTGCACATCGCTTTTGATCGGTCGACGGTGCCAAACAACGGTGTGGTAATGACTACTGGAGTACACGCTGCCAGCCCGCCGCGATAGTACACCGCACAATTGTGCACCTCACATTTGCTTCCACCCTCCCCGGCAGTACATCTTCCTGGCTTGGACCTTCGCCCAGAGCTTCGGCAAGTTCCGCGCGCGCATGTTCACCAACCTGCCGCTCTGCGCCGCGCTCGGGCTGCAACTCCTGATCTGCTCCGGCTTCCTGCTCGCGCCCACGCCCGCCGTGCGCCGCGCGTTCCGCATGGTCGACTTCTCCCCCCACCGCGGCTTCCTCTTCGGGCTGTGGCTTCTGGCAATGCTTAATGGAGCGGTGCACCTCCTCTTCGAGCGCTTTGCCGTGTTGCACCAGTCGGCCGAGCCGGACCCGGTAGACCCCCAACCGATCCTGCAAGAGCTGCGCGAGCAGCAGCGCGAGGCGGGCAGGGCGAAGTCCCGGGCGGCGGAGCGGGCTGAGAGTTGTTGGACGGAGGGCGGGCACTGTATTCCGACGAAGGTTAAGCCGGCACGGTATCAGATTGTGAGCCGGCAGACGTCGCCGATCTGGGCCGCGTTGCAGTAGGGTATGAGTTGGGACAGAGGAAAACCTGCTTTGACAACCGAACTTCGTGATGCGGATGGTGATCCGATGGTCTCGTAAGTTTGATATAAATGTACGTGGTGACCTTAAAGAGGCTCCTCTTTGTTCATCAGTGTGACGGAAACTAAGGCAATGCAATACATCTAAGGACGCAACACTTGCAAACGCAGACGAAAATGCTGCTTGATTGAACAACTGATCACAAGATTACGTAGGGAGTGTGTAAGGAGTTCCGACTCAATGCAACTCTAGTTTAGTCTAACACATAGGTATAATTCAACGTTACATAATTCAAGCGTAAGCTATATGAGTCCGCGACGTGTCCTGATGAACGGGTA
This sequence comes from Klebsormidium nitens, assembly GCA_000708835.1. Taxonomy (NCBI): domain Eukaryota; kingdom Viridiplantae; phylum Streptophyta; class Klebsormidiophyceae; order Klebsormidiales; family Klebsormidiaceae; genus Klebsormidium; species Klebsormidium nitens. The sequence continues at coordinate 21,762 of DF237305.1, forward strand.
CATTGCTTGATACAAAAAGACAGATCAACAATTCTTGCGAATGTTCTCTCAGGTTCAAATCTGCGGGCGCAACATGACGATATGGTCGCACTGCAATTCGGCCAACATTCAGAGACACGGTCTCACACACCATCATCCCGTATCCCAGGCCTGAGTGGCGAGACATGCTATGTTGCAGTGCAGCTCTTTTCGTTTGGACAGAACGCGTCCGACGAAGCTGGCGGCCGGCCTCAAGGCCGTCTAGGGCTGGGGGATCCCCCTTGACTCATGCTCCGGGACTGTCTATCAACCAGTTTTGGAACCCGAAACTATGTAGACTGGCTGGCCTTCTTGCTTGGACCGAAGCGTGACCCAATTGTTAACCGTCCCTTGACCCAGCTGAGTGCTTTATCTCCCGGACACATATAGCTCGTCCAAAAGCAAAGTGAAAGCTTCTGACCCCTCAGCAGAGTGATACAGGCCTGTGCAGGCCCCTTCAGCCATTACGCGCGCTTTCAGAGCTTCCGCAAGCGATGCAATAATGGTGCTGTTTGTTGACCGCAGGACCGCATACGTCCTCGCTTGCCCGCTTGCTATTTGGTACCATTTGGTTGTTGGGGTCTGAGGTGGTAAATGCCACTGTCCGTAAGTCTCTGCCAGTGCCAGCCACTAGCAATCTAACTTGGCACAATGGAAGCCCCTGCAAAGCTTCAAAACTGTTACTGGATTTTACGTCACGGTCTGAGCAAGCCAAATGAGGCAGGCCTGATTGTGAGCAGTGTGGTAAGTTGACGCATTCGCCCACCCAATGCTATGAGTCTGCAGGTATGCTCCAGCTTGCATTGGTCCCTGCTCGGTGATGCATTTTGCTGCATTCCTGCCACTATATATCTTGTCACCAGGTCAATAGCGTATTGCTGCCAGCAAATCCCGAACTTAGGCTGATGAGGATCTTGCAGGACAATGGTGTGATGCCAGAGCATGGGCTTGCGGACGCGGGGAAGGAGCAAGCAAAGCAAGCGGGGAGGACGCTCAGAAATGTGAGCGAACCGTCCACCATCATCCAGTTTGTGGGGCCAACTCTGGTGATGCAGAGCCCGTGTGGTGATTCAGACTGGGTTGCCTCTCTGATTGCAGCAACAGTTCAGCGGGAGAATATGCTGAAATGCTGAGCCCTTCTGCTACGCGAAGGACTTTTCTGCAGGCTTTGGTGGCAGAGAAGGTTGATGTGAGGACCCTGAGCATCTTTGCATCACCGTTCAGCCGAACACAAGAGACAGCGGCCATTGCTGCTGCGGAGCTGGCCCAAGATGGGGAAGGGCCAGAGAGCCCCTCAATACAGGTAACGCAGAGCAGTTTGTCTCCGAGGATTGTTGCGCAGGGCAAGAATGGTAGCAGACTTCAAGCAAATGTCTGGCGACTATCTGCAAGGAGATGCAACAGGTCTGGTGCTTGGGCGTTCTCACTGCGATCCTCAAGATGCAACTGTTTGTGCGCTAAAACGAAACATCAGGGCATGCCTTGGACTTGTTAAAGTATCTTGTCCTTTCCTGAAGCAGGAAGCTATTGAGTTGCGGGAGAGGTACTTTGGCCCAGACTTTGAACTGAGGTCGCATGAAAAGGTGGGTACTCAGCTGTTGTGATGCAATATGCTGATGCAAGTAGAGTGTTGTCAAAGGGCTGGAGTCAATATACCAAAGGTCTGACTATGTTGCAGATCCTCAATCCCCTTTTACCCAGCTACTTTTCCTTCCCAGCTACTCTGAAAGCTCTTGATGCAAGGGAAAACCTACTGGGATGTCGTTCGTACTTCAGATTTGAAAAGAGCCCAGGTGGGCCAACTATAGATTCTCACGATGCGTTTGTCGAGCAGTATCCAGAGATCTGGGCTATGGATGCCAAGGACCCCAGCGTGGGGCCCACCGGTGGGGAGAGCGTCTTGGATGTGGCAGCCAGGCTGCAGGCCCTCGTAAGAAAGGTCGAATCTCAAACAAGCGGGTGAGTGATTTGCTGACGAAGCTGGACATGCTAGCTGTGTCCAACTTGTTTTGCAAGGATAAACATAGTCCTATGACCAAGCTACAGCAGCTCTTTTGCCTCAAGGGGACTGTAAGAGTTGCGTTTTCCGACAATCAAGCTGACGAAATGATGCTCCATAAGAAGACGGCTTTACACTGTGTGCCTGAGCCAGACTGTCGGTTACTGTTTCCAGGAGACACGTGCTGTTCGTTAGCCACGGGGATACTCTGCAGATTCTCCAGGCTCTCTTGTCAGGAGCTTTCTTGTCGCAAAGCTTGTTAGCTGGTTCTGTTGAAACAGTTGTGTTGAAAGCTCTATCAACTCATAGAACATTTGCGCTTGGCACTGGTGAGCTGCGTAGGTTAGCGATCGCCCCGAACGAATCAGATGCATAGTTTGACCACAAGGTGTTTCCTACTCTGATAAACGTGTTCGTCATCTGGTACCGAATCCCACAGCTTGAGTGTTATAAATTCGGATCAATCACTTTATTGCTTTCTTGATGCCATTTGGCCCGTACGTGGTCCGCGGCGCCGGCCCAGTTCTAAGTAACACCTGACCGGTACTATTCTTGGCTCAGGATTGAATAGGCTGAATTTATAGCATCGTGTCAGTTCGACCGCATACAAGTGACAGCCGCTGAGCTGTTGGCAACCATCGGGCCTCACGGCGATTGGACGTACAACCGGCCGCTTATCATTGGAACGCACTGAGGCACGCGTCTTGCAAGCATGCTCATGTGCGATTATACAAGTAGCCATTTCGTGACAAGCTAATGAGGCGATGAGAGGGATTCACGAGCCTGCATGCCACTTCATATAACTAGAGCATATACCCCTGGATCCTGAATTATTGTGCACATTTGGAGGGCCAGCAGACCATTAATCGTGCAAGATCACATGCAGCTGCTAAATGATGAGCCCATGATTGCATGCAGGCGATTGTCATTTTGATAGTTTCACAGGTGCATGCCGAATGCAGGGATATACCACGATTATACGACTCGTGGTTGTGAAACGCTGGACCGTTATATAACTAAATGTAACTAGACCGTCCAGGGCCAGCCATAGTCAATGTCGGATACGTGGGCTGTAGTAGGCATGCACTGCCTTTGAGATGTTAAGGCCAGATTCGAGCGTGACTGATAAAGCGAGAGCAGCACATCCATGGCGTATTGACGGTAGGCCACGTTCTTGACAAACAAAACCATGCCTTCAAAGCGGTGAGATGTCCCGCAGAATCTAGGCAGGTCTGTGTCTCTCATCCTGCAGCTGACGACAGCATCTCTCACCTTCCACGGGAGAAAAAACTGCCCAGGCTCTACTTCAGCAAGGTTCTCACAATCTGCTTCACGTTGAGCTTGGTGAGATCGGTGTAGGTCTGGCCACAACCGACGAACATGATGGGGGCGGATGAGACGTACACCATGGACAGCGCTGCCCCGACCTACAGCACAAGTCACACTCAATTAATCAGATGTACGGAATATATGCGAAGGTCTGCAGGCTCAGAAACCACAGACAGCCACGTTCTATTGCTTTCCATACTGATGTGAACAGGAGACTCACCGACTACAAACCTACTTCACTCTACTTCGTTGGACTCGAGTTCCCATCATACAAAATGACTTCGAAAACCCGTGCCGACAGACGAAAGTCCAAATTGACCTCCAAGCCGAAACAAATCATTGCAATCCCTGGCGCACGAGCTGGTCACATACACTAATGCAAAATGACAGTCTGCCATGAGTTCCAGGTAACCCGTCCCTGTGGTCGAGATCTTCAAAGATCTTATTGACAACCTGAATCCTGGGCATAGTCGCCTCGACGGATTGATTCGGTCTATTCAAAGCATAACAGCCAAGATAAAGGCATAATCTGGAAGGAGATAACCGGAATCACAGTTCCCTTGCACAGTCTTATGCTCGTAGCAACACAAGCCCGTCTCTCACCTTGTCATCGATGGTGTCGAACTTGGTGAGCAGGATGCCGTCGATGAGGCGCGGCGCGCTGCCAACCGAGAGGTCCGCGAGGCGCTGGTTGAACTTCATGAGCTGGTCCACGCCGTCGTTGCCCACGAGCGCCTCCCCCACAAACAGCACCAGGTCCGGCTGGTTCTGGTTGATCAGCTTAGACAGCGACCGCATCAGCGGCTCGTTGTCCTGCATGCGCCCCGCCGTGTCCACCAGCACGACGTCGCGCTTCTCGCGCGCCGCCGCACGGATTGCATCGGCGGCCACCGCGGCAGGGTCCTTCTCGTAGCCGCGCTCGAACAGGGGGATCTGAAAGCATGCAGGCGGAAGGGGAATGAGAGGACTGTTTAGGGGATCACGAGCATGAGGCGAACCTCGAGTTTGTCAAAGACCTTTTGCTGACGCAGACAGTATGAATAAGGATAGGACAACTGCTTTGCAATAGTTTGATCCCCCATCAAGGATCGGAGAACGGGTGTGGCTACCCAACCCTGCACCTCCATTGCTTCGCCCGGCCTTCTATGACAAAGGCCTTCATTTCGTCGTTTGAACCTGAGATGACCAACAAACTGAGGCACTGTTGATGAACCCCGACCGTTTGGAGGCTGCTTTAAGTAATACAATGGCAGTACAACGACAACCCCTACTCTGATGTCTGACATTCAATGGAAAGCGGGGAAACACATCTGACAACGATTCCACATGGTAGTCAACGTAGCAGTAACCCTTACATTCAGCCTGCGGCAGTGTGTCTTGAGCTGCTCCACTGCACCCGAACGGAAAGTATCACACGCAGCAATCATGACATTGATGTCATGCTGCAGGAGCCAATACGCGACCTGCACAGGGGAAGTTGTTCAAAAGAATCAGAGAAAGGACACATGGCCTGGATGACGCCTCAATCTTTCTGGACAGCAACGGTTTATTCAAACTCGTTTGCAAGAGTTGCGCCCCAGGCAGCCCGCATCCCATCGATCATCAGAGGAAGTAGGTGGATCTTGTCCAAGAAAGATGCTGCCTGCCCTGCTCGGACCGCAGCTGCGGCCTCACCTTGGACAGGTTGGTGGACTTTCCGACCCCATTCACTCCCACAAAGACCACTGTGTAGGGACGCCCAGCCTCCTTGGCAGCATGCACATCCCGCAGGATGTCAATGGACCGCTTTGGGGTCAGGATCCGCAGCAAAGCCTCCTCCATGGCGGCCTGCACAAAGACACACCCGCTTAGCGCCCTTACAAAATTCCAAAACCTCGTGCACCATGCTACAGAATCAAAAGGCTGATATCTTTTCTTGTCTGCGTCAATGGCAAAAATGTCTGCTTTTTCTCAGCACAAATCATAAGCTGACGTTGAGTTCAATGTGAGGTACTCTCTAGAAACAGTCGAGTCTGATGTGAAGTAGACCAAAGCCTCCAGAGAGCAGCACAAACACAAACTTACCTTAACAGTCGACGAGACCAGAGAGAATGAGGCCTGCTTGCGGCCCACAATGCTGGTGGCAACCGACTCGCAGAGCTTCTCCGCAATCTCCTCAGCGACATTCTTGGTCATGAGGCGCTCCTTGAGAGCTTTCAGAGCCGGCTCCAAGTCCTCCTTCTCCAGAGCTGCCTTCCCAGCCACACTGCAGAGGGCGCACAAATTCAGTCCTCCTGGAACAACAGACGCCAAGCAGCCTCTATCAAGACAGGGCGGCCAACATTCCTTGGCCTAGCTCTCGTGACAAGAATCTTCCATGTGTGCAAGTGTTAGCAGGGATGAGCCCTGGAGGTCCTAAGGAACACGAAAGCAGCTTTGCATGCTGATTGCAAAGATGCTGCACGATGTGCAACTCGGCGACTCACCTTTGGAAAACTGATGCAAACCAGCCCTTCTTAGCAGGAGTCTTGGTGGTGGCAGTGACGGTGCCGTTTGACACTTCGTTCAGCTGTTCCTCCTCCTCCCCCTCCTCCTCATCATCGTCAAGATCCTCCTCAACATCCATGCGGCTCTTCCCACCGCCACTCACATCGATTGCGTCAATTACCTCGCTCTCAGTTCCCTCTGAATAATCCAGCTTCCTGTTGGGATCAGGGGTGTCGTCCCACACCCTTTTTCCCCGCGTACCCTTCTTGCCGCTGTCCGCCGCCGAGTCGCTGCCGAGCTTCTTGCCATCCGCAGGTTTGAGGGGGTCAGCCTTCTTGGTGCTAGGCCCCTTTCCCTTCCGCTTCTGGAGCTTGGACAGGTCAAAGGCAGTGGCTCCGTTTGCCCCATTGCTGACTGTCCCCACACTCTCTTCTTCGCTACTGTTGCCTCTACTATCGTCGGACTTGACTGCCTGGACCCCTAATTTGTTTTTCTCAGCTGCTGAGGAGCTGTCATCGTCGTCGCTCTCCTTTTCTTGTTTGCCTCCAGACGTTTTGTTCCCTCCCGTCTTTCCCGTTTGCTTCAGCTTATCCTTCCCCTTCTTGGTGTTCTCAAACTTGGTTATCTGCTTTGATCGTCGACTCTCCTCAGCCCGGGTCTCCGCTGCTTGAAGCATCCGCTGAAACTTGTCATCGAACCCCTTGTAGGAATACTTGCCCTCCTTGTAGGTTGGTGCAAACTCTGCTTTTACTGCAGCCAGGAGCTCCTCCACGTACAGCAACTGCAGAAGGTAACCTGGTCAGATCTCTGATTTATGAAGCACGCCATGAAAGCTGTCCCAAGCAAAAGAATAACGAGAATAGCAAGCATGAAATAAACTGTGAGATCCATACAAGCTGCTGAAAGGAGCTCACCTGTAAGATCCGCTGGTATACTGCCACGAAGACCAGACCCAATTCATTGTGGAAGGTCCACTTGAGGGTGTACTCTCCTTGCGAGAAAGATGTTTCGCCTGAGCGCTCCTCCAGCAGGCACGACCGGATGAGCGAATCAACCGGATTCCCCTTCAGAGCGGAGGTCAGCTGGAAAGTCCACAGGACCAGGCCCCCCCGGGTGAAGATAGAAAAGTGGTCCAACATGGTCAGCAGCTCTTTTAGAAAGACCACCTGGATCGATTTAATGCGAGAAAGGATGACCAACAAGCTGCCTCAATCGGCTCTGTACACCTCCTCTGATATCCACCTACACTTTGCAGTTCTAAGTGAGTCCTCACGTCTTGGATCATTTGTTGCGGACGCCTGGCACCGCCATGGTCTGCATGCTTGCGCTTGAACTGTGCAGTCCAGAGCGGTTGTTGTCATTGACACTGACAGTTGACCACCGAGCTCGGCTCAGCTGCGAGCTCACCACTGTGTGGCGACCAAACTCGACTATTAGCTGACTCGATGGTCGCTAGCTTTTACGCATGATGCACAGAAAACCTTCTCGGTCTTGGAGCTCGCATGCGCGGCATGGAGACTAGCAAAGTTACCCAGTCTGCTGGCATGGACAGAAATGCGCAATGCAGCTCCTCTTCTTCAAGCATCGTACAAGTATGATCTATGGTGGTGCTCCTGGGGTTGTCCCAGCAAGTGCTCTTCTTTGTCCCTGGTGCTCAGGACAAGAGCAATGAGCCAGCCCGCAATCAAGCTTCAGCAGCGCCTAGCTCAAAATCTATATTGGACGACCAATTGTGACTAGGTGGATGAAAGACACTCTTTGGATCAGTCGCACAGAAGGTGTGGATTGCAGCACACAAGAGGTGCAGCTCTGCTTGGCATGCTTTCCAGCGGTGAGGAGAAGCAACAAATGTTTTGGGAGAGTGGAGTGGCATGCCAACAAAAGTCTAAATTGCTGCTGAGATTGTCGCTTGATTATCTATTTGCTTAGATGCACCAAACGAAGCTGCAAAAGTTCACTGCAGTCTTTAGAATGTCATGAGAACTGTGAAGTATGGAACACAGCTCCTTTCTAATCTCCCTTTTCTGGGCTTCTGATGCTCACATACTCTTCCTGCGTCCACCACCTGCTTCTTCCAGGCTGGGACAGGGGCCTGGGTTTTCAATCGGTTTGCGAGAGATCTTCCCCAAGACATTGAGGTGACGATCTTCTGATCACCCTGGTTAAGGGTTGAATTCTGCAGGCAATTCTAGGACTTTGATACGAGTGGTGGAGTAAGAGAGTCTTGCCTACGCACAACTTATGCCCTGTAATCAACAACTTTGACATGACAATTGGTGATTTGTGCTATCGTTTAGAAGGCCACGCCATCTGGGGCTTTGATTGGCCTCTAAAAGGTATCAAGTAGAGCACATCGATCGGTAGCGTCACTCATGACAAGCTGAGTATTTTTCATGAGATCTGCAGGTCCTGCCAATCGAGTATCCTGGCAGTGGGCAGCGATCTCTAGAAAAGCGGCACACTTCTATGCAAGACATCGTGCAACCATGTGTGGCAGCTCTACTACCGGTTCTGGCAGAGAAAGTAAGTCAGAAGAAGCCTCCATCAGATGCTTTTCTTGACACAGAACAATCAGAGCATGTTGAGGCTAGCTATGCAGATTCATGCAGAATATCGCTGCGCCTCTTGCGTGGCCCCTTCAGAGGCAGCTTCAGAGCACTTTCGGGATAAGAGCGTACGTTGTAATCTATGGAGAATTCTTGTCGATGCCTCCTCAATTGTAAATGAAGTTGGTCGGGCAGGTTGGTGGCAGCAATAGGTGGCGTGGCCCAACTCTATTTCTACATTGGATCTCGTCCTCCTACCGCTTATCCCTTTTTTGGTTGACATGCTCAGGTACCGTTGTTATCGCACATGATTGGATGTGTCATCCTTCCTCATCTGCAAATCTGAACCAAGGCTACTTTGTCTTGTCTTAAAACGCCTTATCTAAGGATGGCAGGGTCGAAAGTGTCAAGGTACAGACGTTTCAATAACCCAATGACTGCTCCTAAGTGCACACCGGAGTGTTCGAGTATCACCCCAAGTGATGTCGCCTTGTGTGTCGGCAGCCAGTCGCTCTGTTTGGGCACAGCCTCGGCGCCTGGATCGCATTTGAAGTCGCGCACCAACTCGAAGAAAGAGGAGTTGCCCTGAAAAGGCTCTATGCTTGTGCTGAGAGGTGAGCACAAAGAGAGGCCATCCCCACACTAAAGAGCTGCCTCCTTCTCTGACCACCTCACTGATTCGAGAAACTTCTTTTTGGTTCTTGTATTGGACGTTATCTGGCATACTTTCGTCAAACAATCTGAGCTTTCCCATCAAAGTTGACGAAGTTTGACGTCCTTAAAAGAGACGACTTGAGCTTTTATCGTCCCTTTGCTGCAGGGCCCCTCATCTGTCTGCTGTGTCGTACGACGTCGACCCGACCACCTTCCACGTGCTAGACGAGCCTGCGTTTTGGCACGCGTTTGAACGAAGATACGGGCTGCCACGTGCTCTGCAGGTCAGTCAAAGCTTGAGACACAAGGTGATGCAGGAGATGCCTTCTATCTTCCTACGCCAGTCGCACGTCGTTCTGAATAAACTGTATCGTTGCAGATGCTTCGTGTGGTGCGGCGAGTAACTGTAAGCTCGGTACTTACGAAGGCGGGTCCTGACATTGACCCGATGCTGCTCCTTGCAGACTGAGGTGGCGCGCAGGTTTGCGTACCCTCGCTTACGAGCCGACCTTGAAGGTGAAGCCTGCTGCTGTAGATACTCGAGATCTCCTGAGTCCATCTTCTTTGCTTCCATTCGTTCACTGGCATCGAAATAGTCGCCTGCGGAACGGTCAAATTCAAGCATATAGCGCCTCACTCCTTTGAGTCGCTTGGAGCAATTGAACGGGATGTTGCAACTGTATCCGCTGGTTGACATTCGTGTGGCTTACTGCAGTTTTCGAGACCTACGTGCCGAGCACCTCGCGGCGTCTTGACTGCGATCTAGTTGCAATAGGCGCGGAGTCGGACCCTCGGTACACTCCCGATCAGGTATGCGGAATGTCCACAGGTTCAGCACAATCTTAGGTTGCCACGGAAGTAGCCATTGCTGAAGTACGTACGGAGGAATTGTGAATGTTCGGGGTCGAGCCTCTGTGATCGTTTTCTGAGAATGCAGCACGCATGCAAGCAGAACGTCCTTCTCGTTGGTCGTTTTAATAGCTTGCATCCCCGTCTCGGTCAGCAACTCGCCCTCGTTTTGAGAAGACAGTAGCGATACGAATTACACCAGCATTTTGAATGGTTGTCTTCTGCCAGATATCTGCTTGGAGGCAGCATACTGCCGGAGCATTTGAAGAGAGGTGGTTTGCGGGTAAGTGCCTCGGGTTTCGGATTGCAAGTACAGATTTTTGAACTAACCCCTTTGTCTCTCGTCTTTATATCCCGCTGTCCAGCAATGTTCGGCCTTGCACTGTGCAATCTTCTTCGCCAAGTTGCCTCTTGCATCTGCGAATGTCTGTCGGGGGATGCTTTTGAAATCTCAACGAACCAGTCCTAGTATCTTATTTGACACATCGAACGAGCGAATGTGCAGGTGGACACCAGTTCGTGAGGGAAGATCCAGAAACGTTACTGGCGTACCTCAAAGAAGACCTGGCTCGTACAATCCAGGGCCAAAACACGCCCACTGCAAGCTGATCCAAACTGGATCACTGAGCGGCTCAGGCCCCGGGCCTGCTTACAGACCGAAGTCCGGACCCCCTTCGCAATTGCCGATTCTCCAGAACCACCGCCCTAGCCTTCGGCCGCCATGGATCGATTTGAGTGGCTGCGGGGCCAGTGCTGGCTGACCCCTTGGCCCGCTACCCCGCACGTGCCTCAGACTTCCAGGTCTGCCATAGACTGGGTATTCAGGGGAACGGCTTCATTCCACGTTAGCCAACAGGAGCAGTACGGCGGCTCCGGTGTGCACGATGACAGGGGACCTCTGACGCCTAACGCCCGACATCTCTTCTTCAAAACGGGACCGAAGTGCCACGACCCAACTGAGACAGTGAGTAATCTTGCTTGGCTGTTTGAGGGATTGACCGTGCTTCTCGAACCTCGACGAATATATTTGGGTACTTTGCCACAGCTTTCCGACAGTAGGTCCTCGTCTGCGTTGTTTGAGTCATTACGTCTTAAGTCGCGTCAGCGTTTCGAGGGACTTTCAAGCTCCTGCACGGCGTTGCAATTGATGCAGTGCGCGTCACACTCGGAGGGAGGACCAGGAGTTTCCTTTTGCGCAGGCCTGCTGCGTGGGTGTTGTTCAACACTCCGCCAACGACTTGCGGCTGGTCTTCTGCCTGGCAGATCAAGACGTTTGGGAAATCGAAGCTTCTCAGGTGACCTGACACACAATCCACACCTGAAAAGTCGGATCTGCCAAAACGTCGGGAGGTTTTTGACGGCAAGTCGAGGCTGTAGTGGTCGAGGATTACGTCAAAGGTCATATTCCTTCCGACGCCTGCTAATTCTCGAGTCCTCAACCGCAAGACTGACTGGGGCTTGCTCCTCAAATGGTCAATCCATAGTCCGTGCTCTTTCGAGCAAAGGGCAGATTCTTCGGAGTAAATCGGAACTTGTGCTGGAAAAATGGCTTCTCACTGCTGTTTTACTTTCACAGGTGCAACGGCTTGTGCTACAGGACAGTGAAGCCGAGGTCCGTCAAGAGAGGCCTGGAAAGTAGGCATCTTTGCATGGACAACCGTCTTATCTTGGCGCCCACGTTTGCAGACAGTCGAGTTACTCTGCAGAAAGGTTGCCTTCCGCTTTTGCGGGTGTTTCTGGAACTCTTGGAACCCTTCTGGCGCCCTAGACTAGCGTACAACGGCGTTGGTTCCACTTGTAATATCTCTCATCGAGGCGAAACGCTTTTAAATCTTTGGACTCTCTTCTTCGAAGCAAGTACGCGCTCGTACATATCCAGAACGCGAATAGAGCAAGTGTCCCCGTGTTTAAATGGAGCGTGCTCATTGGCCAAAAGCCCCGCAATATGAGTTTCCTTACTTTCTTGTCTATCTAAAGGATCCATTGAGGCCTCTTTCTGCAAGCGCTCAGGACAAAGTCTGACAAGTCTCGCCCTTACTTCCAGGCTGCCGGCTGTCTTGAGCGTCATCTTCCGCCACGTCGTCCTTAATCTCTACCTTTCGTCGCCCACAATCGCAGCAGAGGCGCCGCAGGTGCTCTCCAGGTTAGCGGCGCCCTGACCCCCGTCAAGGGTCAGGGGTGTCTTTCTAGATCGCTCGAAGTCTCAGCACCTTCTAAAGTGCTCGCAATTACTGCGGTGCTGTCGGCCATGTTATCCGCTGCGAGCTGAAGTTTGTTGTCCTTCGCAGGGTGGCGGACCTTCTCTCTCGAGCTTTAAAGAATGACAGCTCTGTGAGACTCACGTCAGGTAAGCAACGGGCAGCTCGAGCGGATCTGTGGCGCGTTCGATACTGTCTGAACGCTTCCCTCGTCAGATGCTGGTTCTTCACCGGCCCTGTTGATTGAATAGTCAGTCTGTTCCTTGCAGGAGGCGAGGCAGGAGCGCCACAGATGGCACGACCAGAGGAGCTTGCATGCAACTGGCTGCGCTCTGCCGACGAGCTGGCCGCCAGTGCCCGGAGTACCAGCAACGCCTTGGCAGCCACCGAGATCGTCGAGGGGGCGCTGACAGCGATGGTGAGCACAACTGCTTCTGGGGCCTTGCCGACCCGGGGAAAGAAGTCCCTGCACGACAGTAGCGTAGATGGCCAGGGTCCGTGCCGTTTACTTGCGAATGCGAAATTCTGAAGCATGGCTGCAGACGAGAAAAGCTCGGGGCTTTGACAGGGATGAACAACTGCGCCAAACGCATAGGTGGATTGCCCCAACATCAGGTCTCAACTTTCAGCTCGTCTCCTGCAGGCAGCCGCTGCTGTGACACGGGAAAAGGTTCGAGCAGCCGCAGGGAGTGTGCACAGAAAGTATCCGGTCAGCACGGATGCTGAGGAGGTGAGATGGTCATTGGGCACCCCGCTCTGATGCCATCTCATGTCGACCGCCAGATTCCCCGAGAAAAAAGCAACGGCATGCAAAGAGCTTTTGCATGCGTTGGCGACACGGCCTTCAATTGACTTTGAAGTGTGAAATGAGGAAAGCAAACGTTGCCGGCTCCTTGTCCTTCCTCAGGAGGTCGTAAGGTGGATGCTGGAGAACCGTGGAAAGCACGAGGGAACGGCTACTGACGTGACTGCCAAGTTGCAAGCCCTCCTCCAAGAAGTGAGTTCTCAAGCTTCTTACGGATTCCAGTCACAAGCATTGAATGAAATATACGTGCCCTATTTCTGTGAAGCAATTGGATATCAACCGTCCCTGCGATTCTGTTGCGTGCTGTAAACTGCAGAGGGCGGCGAAAAGCAACGCTGTGATCAAACCATTCAATCGTTGCCTAGCCTCAAACACAACTTCTGTGTGTGCAGCAAAAGAAGCAGTATGAGACTCGCCTGTGGCTCCAAACAGTGGGCGCGGCGACTTAGAGTGGTCTGTATTGCCTAATATCGGTACGTGGGGAGCCTACTAGCTTGTGGCTCATGCTTTATTGTCATGCCAGCTGTCATGTCAGCACACGACCATAGATACAATTATCCGCATCGTATGCATGCCCAAACGATCAAATGCACGTCAGATCGGTTCATGAGTGTGAATGAGACACCGGAATTACAACCACGCCCTCGTGACGTGGAGGAAAACTAACTTGCTGGCCATCGTACAGTTTGCATAGGTTCACTGTTGCCGCCCTATCTCAAACCTTAGAGTGAACAGAAGAAAGAATGCCTCAGCTGCATTCTTTCCCCAATTCACCAGTGCCCTCTATGCACTGACCAACATCTACACATCACTGAGACAATAATTACAACCAATTATTGTCTCTCCATTCTAGTTTGCGACACGAATCGGACAGGACACAATCTGGCCTGACACCTGATCGAGTAACAAATTAAAAACTCTCTCTTGCAGCTCAATACAATAGTTCCTCGCGAGCAAAAATGGACATCTCAATCAATCCAACTGCTAGCGAGCGGCCAGAATATACCTTCTGCTAACCAAGTTCCCCTCGACTCAATGGACATTATCAGTGTGCAACAGTTCAAGCGATCACTCCCCCCCCAGGTTAAATGGCCCTTCTACCCTCAATGCCCCCTGTCAATTCAAGCCTGTGCAAACGGTACCCCATTGCATGCCTACCTCTATTTACATATGCAACTGTAAGTGCAACTGACCCAGCCACTCCCGAGCGTTCTGTACTTTCGAATCTGCACAACGCTGCATGAGGCAAATATGAGAGGCTGTTCGCATTCACTCGAGAAGCCAAATGGAACAATGAAGAGCGCAGCTCTGAAAGGGGGTTCAGATTACAAGAGACGCAGCACGCAACCACTCGGATTAACTCTGGCTTTGTAGTATTCTTGTAAGTTGGCAAGCGTACCTTTCCTCTTCCGCGTGTAGGTGATCTCGCTTTGTCCTGTCACCAGAAAGGGCACCACCTGCAGACCAGCACGTGTGAATAAGTCCCAAAGAGGACCTTCGTTACACCATGGCAAGTGATACGCGCGAGTGCCCTGTTGATTGGCAGCAAGCGCAATTCTGAAATAATTTCTTCACATCGCCTTCTGACACGGACGCCACACTCTTCAGGACCGCTAAGAAAATCGCACCTCTCGCTTGAGGATCCGTCTCAGAGTCTACAACGTAACAAGGCACCAAATCTATGAGAAGTCATCTCGTAGCTGCTTCCATGCGAAGAATCCTCAAACCAGGTTTTCAGTGTGCTCACCCGATGTAGCTCTGGCACAGGTTCTCGTGGCTCATCGCCTGCGCGATCAGTTTCTGGACCTGCACCTTCACGGTCAGCCCCGGCTCCTCCCGCTCCGCGCCCGGGGCCCCAATCCCCGAGCTGGCCAGGAGATAGCTGCTGGCAGCCCCCGCCGCGCCTGGGACGCCCGCTGCACCAATTGGCGGGACGCCGTTGACCCCGAAGTCGCGCCCCGTCAGCTTGTTGCTCATGCGTGTCATGACGGCGACGGCGCGCTCGTTCAGAACCTCGTTTGCGTCGCCCAGCTGCCCAACCGCCTGGCAAGACAGAGCAAAAGAGGATGAGTGGAGGAGCGTGCAGCTTGTCACAAAGCCAGTGAAACGCTTGTACAGGACTGGCAATTCTACGTTTCCGATTGAAGGACTCAGAAGAAGGTAGAAGTCGAGCAGGTGTTTGCAGGTGAAGCCATCTCAGCGCAGAAACACTCTAAAGGATCGAGACCTAAATTTCAGGAAAGTCTTGCTCCCAACAAGAACGGCTGCGGAGGTAAATGACGCCTTCACAACAACCCCAGGCGAGAATCGCTGACCTCCCGCAGTTCCTTTTCCCTGGCCCCTCGTTGTGGGGGCGAAGGCGGCGCCGCCTGTTCGTCGGCAGGCTGCGCCGGTTGGGCCCCCCGGGCCCCCGTGGGGTGGGTGCTGCCGTCCGCCAGGTGGAAGAGACGCCAGTTGATGAGGGGGTCGTGCACAAACGCCTGCACCACAGGAGCAAGGTCAGCAGCTGCGACTGCTGACGGAAGGGGGACGCGACACGCCAAACGTACTGATAGGGTGCCTCACAACTGGCCTCCGGCGCCTTTCTACGTGAGTTCGGCGCAAAGCCTGGATGATGCACAACTTGTGAACACCTGGGCCAATGTGCAGAGAAAGTTTCGCAACCGACAAAGAACGTGCTGGCTGGTCGAGCCACGGCGTAGGGCTGTGAGGGACTGACCTCCATCATGGCCATGACGGAGTCCTTGTTCTGGCGCAGCACGGTCATCACGTTCTCGCACGTGCTGCGGAAGTTGCCCTCGATGCCGCTGACCTCCATGGCCTTGACCAGCATGCGCGTCAGCCGGAAGGGCACGCGCTCCGGGAACTTCTCGCGGTTCATGCTCGCCTCAAAGCAGTCGCCGAAGTCGATGTGGATGATCTTGCCGCTGCCGCAGAGAGGGGAGCACGTGTCAGGGTGAGCCACCAGCGTGGCAGGCGAGGATCAACATCGACAAACAGTACAGAATTGATTACTTGTTATGCCCGCGTGCGGTTTTACGGGAGTTTTTGATACAAACACCTTCATCACGAACTCCTTGAAAGCGAGGCAAAAGAGCGATAACACAGCTTCAATCGACGTACCTGTATCGATCGAGCATGAGGTTGCTGGGGTGCCGATCTCCCAAGCCGAGCAGATAGCCAACCTGAACGCAAAGGTAGCCGTGGGTCGTCAGCGGGCCGAGGAAGGCAGCAAGCGGCGGACACCGCAGAAGAAAGACTTGGCAAGCGTCGGACAGACACGCCACTGCATAAGCATAGCCAGTCTGCTGTGAAGACAATCTGACGGCGTCTTGCCAGGCTGCTGAACGAGCACTTCGATCCCTTCAACCCCTCTTCTCCTTTCAAGCGCTTCCAGACTCTGTCCGGCAACCACCTCGTTTGACCTGCGTAATCCCCACCGGTCGATCCGAGAACTAGAGCCGCGTGGTAGCAGGGCGGCTCACCATGGACATGACGGCGAGGGAGCGCGTGTAGTTGGTGCGGCGGTCGAGCCAGACCTCGGAGGAGCGGCTCTTGAGCCAGAGCACCTTGTTGAGGTCGTTGCCGCTGGTGTTGTCCAGCGCGTGCTCGAACACCTCCACCTTGGCCATCAGCGGTAGCGCGTCGTAGTCGGGCGCGAACTGCAGCATCAGCCGGTGCTCGTGGTTCACGGGGACCTGCAAACATGACATAAAGAGATGCGATTGAAAGGAAGCAAGCCTCAAACAAGAAGCACTCAGAGGAGGCTGGCACGCTTTGTCAATGTGATCCATTAAGAGCTGAAGTACTTACGGAAGAGACCGGACAAAATGGGTAGGAACTAGGGAACCTGCCTCGCATGGAGGAATCTGTCAAAAGAGTTATTGACAGATAAGCACCAAAGCATTTGCAGTTCCTGACAGGGTTGTGAGCGCATGCGTCACCTTGCGTTGGTCGCGGTACTCCCGGATGAGCTGGTGCAGCGTGTCGCAGTTGGGCACCCAGCCGATGAGGCCGCTGTTGGGCGACAGCGGAATCACGCTGTACCGCTGGATCGCCAGGTCCAGCTCCGCGCTCTGCCGAGCATTCGCCAGCAGCGTGTTCACCAGCCCGAACAGCTGCTCAAAGAAAAAAGGGGCCAGTCAGCGGATGCAGGCGATAAGGGACGCGCGGACGAGCTGGCTTCGTGCATGAGACGGAATCTCCGACTTCTCGCTTTGACACGGCTTCCAGTCGTGCAGATAGAGCGCTTCTTGAACGCAGGATTACTTGGCTTGTGTCGAAACGAGATGTCCAACGGCGGACTGTCACGAAAGATCACCGGAATGCTCTTCCAAGCAGCAGGTGACCCAATCTTGACCACCGACTTTGGCCTTGCCAGCACCAACAGCGCACGATAGTCTTGAGGCAAGGTGCTGTTGCATTGGCGCCCCCACCTGCATGACGCGCTCGTCCTGGCGCAGGTCCTCGTGGCCTTTGAGCAAGAACGTATACTCGACGCCGTCGCTGCCGTAGATGGTGCACTTGCGCGGCCGCTGCTTGGACGTGATCACCGTCAGCTGCGCCGCGAACGACGCAATGGTCACCACCGGCGCGCCCGCGCGGTAGGTCCCAGGCACGGCCAGCTCTAGGTTGCGCGCCTGGACGAGCGCGGGGGACACGTACTGCAGCTCGAGCGTGGTCAGGCTGGGCAGCTGCTTGTTGATGCGCTTGAACACGTTGTAGTACAAGTCCCACGCCTGGCAGAACGTGGGACACGCGGGGTCACGGGTGGGTGAACGCAGCAAGGGAAAACAAGCACCCGTTGCAACTAGTTAGATAAAGGTGCAGATCTCGGGTATAGACACACGTTGTTGAGGTACAGCTCAATCGAGTTCTCAATGTACTATCTCAACCAAGCAAAAGAGCAAATCCGAGTGAAGCCGATCCTACTAGATGTCGTTGGCCCCACCTGCGTGATCTCGGCCTCCTTGCCGGTGCGCCGGAAGCGCATGCAGCACTCGTGCGCCTCCTGGAGCTCTCGCCCGTACGCCTGCAGGCACAGCGCGGGCTGTCAGAAACCGAGCGACCGAACCTCGCACAACATAGATTTTCAAAGAACTTCGCTTACATCTACCCAATGAGACCAGCTTTTCAGATACCTGCAGAGTCTTGTCCGGGCGCGCACCTGGCCGAAGGAGATCTCCTTGAGCGTCTCAGCGCCTTGCTTGTCCATCATGGCGTGCAGCGGCTCGAGCGCCTGCAGCATGCCCTCCACGTTGTGCTCGCCGAAGTACAGCCGGCTCGCCTCCTCCAGCGCCTCGTGCCACATCTCGTGCCACAGGATGGCCATCCGGATCAGCTCCTTGCTCACCAGCTGCGCCTGCACGCGCGAACGTACCAGAAAGGGATTAGCCGCAGGGCCGACGGCGCAAATATAAGCTATACACTTCGGAGGGAATAACCCGCAGGAAATACGATGCAAAAGGTTTTGGAGACCGTTGCATGAAGCAAGTTCATCGACGTAGCCAAAGCCTTGTAGCTAGCAAGCACGATAATTTTTGACTAGGTCCGTCTGACTAGGTCCTCCGAGTGTGTCGGTCTGCTACTGGTAAGTCGTTCCTCCGCGTTACTGTTGACCATTGTAAATGGGCTGGAGCGAGACAACTATTCTCTCAGAAGGGACCCTCGCAGCCATGCCTGTTCACCTCCTGAAAACGTACTTTGCCAAACACTAGCTGCGAACACAACGGCCGAGCGGGTGCTACTGTGTGTACCTGCTTGACGAGCGTGGCGCTGTGGTTGCGCACGTTGTCCACGACGGCCTGCGCGGCCTGTTTGCGCGAGCTGCTCATCGACTTGCACGCCACCAGCAGCGGGTACATCAACGCCTGCAAGCACCCACACCGAAAAGTCAGAGTCTCAGCGCATCTTCAAGAACTGGAGATACAAGCTCCCAAGCTCGCTTCAGCTCCCCTTTCGACTTGCCCGGCAGAGCTTTGCTCTAACACCTAACCATAGTTCTAGAGTAACGCAAGCAGAAACGGCAGTCCAAAATGCAGCATACTACATGACTTTGTCCAGTGCCGACCAGACAGGAACAACGTTGAGTTCGCCCAAGCGATTCCAGTGCAGAGTGAAACGCTGTGCCGGACCTGCGGGTGGTGGCGGCCGACCCTGGTGAGCAGCGCCTGGATGAGGTTCCTGACGGCGGGCACGGGCGAGTGAATGCGCGCAATGATCTGCGGGATGACCACCAGCCACGTGTCGATGTTGAGCTGCTGGAAGCCCTCCTGCAGCGCCGCCTGCACGTCTGTCGCCGCGCCGTGGTTGAACCACAGCGTCAGCAGCCGCAGAATGTCCTGCGAGTGAAAGCGAAAGTTGGTCAGGCGATGCAGGAAAGAAGCGTTCTTGTTGAAGGTGATGATTGGAAGGTAACGCAACCACCACTTTGGAGACTAGGCGCCATTGAGAGCCTGCAAGCGGACTGCAGACAGAGCGCACATGCTCGTGGCAGAAGGATCCGTTGAGAGCAAGGATCCGCTGATATACGCGTTGATACGCAGGTCATACAGTCTGGTGCCAACTCTAGAGTACGCACGACCAGGCGCATGCTTTCAGAACTGACCTGACCCCAAAACGAGCATCGAGGCCAACCTCCATATCGTACTTAGGTAGAACGGCTTACCTGCAGGCTGCCGTCCCCGCCCTTTTGGTTGGCGCTCCCCAGCGCGATTGACCGGAAGTACCCGTTCACGGCCGCGACCACATGCCTAGCCGCGGCGGCTGGGTTGTGCATAACTGTGTGGTGGCTCATGACAGCCGTGTTAAAGAGCGCCCACTTGTGCCACGCCTTGGCCCACCCCCGCGCGCTCTCGGTGGCTGCCGCCAGGCTGCTCAGGATGCCGCTGATGGCGTCATCATCCAGGCTGGCGCTCAGCGTCCAACGCCACGTGCCCAGCTTCAGGTAGATGCGCGCCAGGATGGGCACCCCGCCCACCAGGATCCCC
>DF237305.1:41862-68081 GCA_000708835.1 Klebsormidium nitens
TGAGCGCGGACGCGGACAGGCTCTGCGGGCCGGCTGCGCCGCTCACTACGGCCGCGCTGTGCTCCAGCTCGCCCGCCAGCTCCTGGGAGAGACGGTAGGTTTCGAAGTTGAGGACCGTCGTGCTGCTTGCATCAGGGGGCCAATTTGAGGATGCAAACTACTTGGGATCGCCAAAATCCCTGTGAAGACGAGATTCTGAAGAGTAGCGGGGAAGCCCGACCTGGCAGCATATCTGCATCCTTCAGCTATACAGTTCAGCGTCTGTTAGATGTGCCCAGCTTGAATCTCGAGGAGCCGACAGCCAAGACGACGATCGCTCTGAAAGAAGCAAGCAGCCTTCACTAACCACCCAAAGCCCCAACAGGCTGCGCCGCTCTGACCTGCATTTGGTGGAAGGCGTCCATCCTGTTGCGGTCCCCGCCGAGGGACCATTGGTGCTTGAGGTAGGCCAGCATGACGGGCGGCTCCACGGAGAGGCGGCCCCCGCCCTCCTGTGCGGGGTCGTACTGCAACAGCTTCACCAGCGTCGCCTGCGACTGGCTCACGCGCCCGCTCTTGCGGCACAGCGACGCAAACTTGAGCCACGTGGCGATGTCCTGCGAGGGGGGCAGCACCAGCGAGCGCACCGCCAGCAGCGCCTGCCACACCTGCGGAGGGACCGAGGAGGAGCGATTCCGGTCAGGGCTGATAGGAGAAGAGAAAATAGCAAGCTTGATTGAGGAGAATTGAGTTCACAAAGATGGCACCATCAAACCAAGACCCCGGTCGTCCCTCAGAAGTATTGAGGCAACATCTCGACGGGTATCTGAGAGTTTCATTGCAAGGTTGCAACCAAGCAGGACATATATCGCTTCTCGACCTGACCCTAAGCAGCGGAACGCGATGAGTTCCCGGTCCTCATGGTCAGCTCCTTACCTCGACATTGCGCTGCGCCCCACGGACCCTGTCCTGCCACATTCGTCGGATGAGCGCAGCACGCGCGTCGGCGGCAGCGTCAGCAGTGGGCAGCTGGCAGTAGTCGATGACCTCCTCCAGCTCCGCGAGCTGCTGCACGCGCACCATGTTGCCGTACGCGCGCTCGTAGCTCTCCAGCACCAGCGCGGCCAGTTCAGTAGCCAGCAGCTTGCGTGCGCGCTCCACGTACATGCGGGCATCCGCATACTGCACACATAGGCCAAGACCTTGTCGTTTAGGCGTATTGGAGACAACTATGGATTAAGGAGATTTGTGGTGTGTCTTGCACAACTCTGAAACCAAGCAGAGTGTCTCATTCAAGGGAGCTTGACACCAATTGACTTTGATCTGGGGCGGCCTTCTCGGAAAGGAAAGGACTGTGTACGAGATTAAAATGAAGCAATCAAGTGTGCGTAAAGTTCAAGGAAAGGCTGCTCCGGCCACAAAGCAGACACTATTATGCCGGCAAAATACACAACACGAAAACCAGTTGAAGCGCATGCACCAAATGGCCCCGCCTCACCTGTCCCCTCCTGACTGACAGTACGGCCCGGAAGAACGGCCCGTCGCTGATGCCGCTCCCGACGCTGCCCCCTCGCGAGCCGCCCACCGCGTTCATGGGCATCCTGCGGTGTGCGTCGTCGCCGTCGTCCAGCACGCTGACGTACTCGTGCATCTCGTCCCACTCGTTCAGGTTCCACGCCGCGCTTGCGGCCATGGGCGCCATCTCCAGCCGCGCCGCAGGCTCTGCGGGCGCCCACGTCTCGCGGCACAGCGAACCCAGCTCGTCCCAACGGGCGAGGGCTGCCAAGCACCGCATCCGTCCTGCATGCGAGAAAGAGGCGTCGTCAGAGGAAGGGCTTATTCAGCTGAATAAACTTGTCAAATCTAGTTCTTGAAAACACCAACGTCAGGATAACAACACGCGAAAAAAGGTATGGATTCTCTGTCGATGACCGCAGCTGTCTTGCTAAGAGGGGAAGTTTCGCGATAGCCCCACCTCGCCATTGTGCTAGAGGAGCCTAAAGGAGCGATCAAGCCGACTGCCTTTCTGTACTGTAAGCAGGCAAGCAGAGTCGCGCAGCTCCGAAGTGGGAAACAACTTCGCAGTCAGGCCCCGTCATGGGCCTCACCGAGCGTGGCTTCAAGCGCCTGGTGGTGCGTCTGCGCCTGTGCTGCTTTGAGTTCGTACGCCTCGAGCGCCTCGTCCCAGCGCTGCAGCTCCTCGTACCACGACTCCTTCAGCTCCACGCCCTGCTGCTGCTGCGCGTAGTGCAGGATGCCCACCGCCGCCTGTCACGACCACAGCATTTGGGCAGTCAGGCACCGCGCTTTGTACGGTTTGGACTTGCATACAACAGAGATCTTCCACGCCAGGCGATCAGTATACTGCAGTTGCACCTTTTCAGGGACTTTAAGAGCGTCCACATCTTCTCAGAAGTGCCCAGACTGCAACTTAAAGTGAATCTAGGAATACCTTAGGATTCATCTGCATCAGAAGGGGACGCAGAAACAGTTGCTTGGATGACACGCAGACGAGCAGCTTCAAGATAAGCGACCATTGGACGCCTTTCTCCTTTTTCCCACTCAGAGTGGCTGTGCGCACCTCGTGCTGGTGCAGCTGGTTGTTGATATGGATCAGCGCCTCGACGGTGGTGGTGGGGCTCGTCTCGAACTCGCGCTCCTTGTAGTGCAGCGCCTTGGCAAACGCGTGGCACTTCTCCGCGAGCGCGCCCAGCGTGCGGATCTCCATGGGCAGCGGTTTCTCGTCGTGCTCCATGAACTCGGCCAGGTTCAGCAGCGTCGCCAGGATCTCGGGCGGGATGGTCGGGGATGCGAAGGCGGCCTCCAGGCTGCGCACCAGCTGCTCCCGGTAGTTCTGCACACAAAGCAAAGCAGGGTCGGCTCAGGGGCAAAGGAGAGGACGATGGAGGGCCCGACCGAAGATGTTCAGGGAGCTGTCCAAGGAGAAAGACTGATGGATGGCCCGACATGATTGCTTTTGAAACACTAATTGGCAACAAGTGAGGTTTAAGGTCATCGTCCGACGGGGATCTCGCATAACTCAAGAGGAAGCAAATATAGGTCCCTCACCGGCGAGAGCTCGGACCAGCAGCTGACGAAGCCCGCGGCAAAGAGTTCTCGTGCAACATGGGGCTGCAGCTGCGCGAGGCCGGCGCAGGTGCGCAGCGCGGGCGAGGGCGACTCCTTGAGCAGCTCCACGCTGAAGTGGCGCATCCACTCCGCCCAGTCCTCGCGCGTACTACGCTGACTCGATTCCCATGCGCGCCGCAGGGCACCCTCGTTCACCTATCACGCGGAAAAGGTACGTCAGAAGCAAGATACAGATGTGCCTGGGCTACTGCATTCTGTCCGGGCATCGTTCATCACTTCCCTGTCAAGCAACCTGCCTGCTTTCAAGACCGTAAAGGCGCTCGTCCGCTTGATTCTTCGTAAGTTCATCTTGTTTCGATTCACATAATACTAGCGGTCTCCTTCGAGCATCACATCCGGAAGTTGACGAGCAGCAGCAACAATCACAGACTACAAAGGACGTTTGGACAGTGACTCTGTCGAGCAGAAACCAGATCGACCCCATGAATGTTTATTGACGCCCTCACCCTCAGCACCCTGCCTGGCGCCATGGCAGCGTCGTCCTCCCCATCGACGCTCTCCCCGTCGGCCTGCCTGGCGCCGTGGTACACCTCCGAGAGGCTGCTCGCGTCACTGGGCGCGTGCATCAGGCTGCTCGCCTCCAGCACCACCGCGGGCTCGCGCCGCAGCACGCGTGCAGCCACGCCCTCGAAGCGCGGGTGCTGCAAAACAAAGCCCAAGTTCGTGATTGCCAAATACTTCATCAGGCTTGTCTCGTTGTAGCCCACCATCCATTTTGGCAGAAGAACTGAGCTTGGCACCCGATTCTCCTCCCTTAAGTCGGGGCTGTGCGTCATCCAGGGGCGGACTCGTCATGCAGCAGTCCCCTCTTTATCTAGTCTAGTGGGACCGTCTCATTCGTACACCCTTCTGAAGGCTGCTGTCACGCCCGCCGGAGATCATCGAAGGGCAATGGCGGCTCACGGTGAGGCGGTGCTTGTGCAGAAGCTTGCGGATGGAGGGGATGAAGATGGCGAAGTCGGAGCCCATGGCGCCCGCCAGCGCGCAGATGGCATCCATTGCGTCCTTACGCAGCTCCTCCTGCGGCCTGCACGTGGCAGACAGACACACAGCGGCGTCAGCGGGTTGAACGGAGGCAACGAAAGCTCAAACCTCTAATCAAGGGTACTTTTAATTTAAACCCTATCTTCAACAAGGCGATATGCTAAGCATTCTCCGATGCTAGAGGTCGAAGTGGCCTGGACAGCCACTTCGCCTTGACTCCTTCATATCGATCAGGCCTGCTACCAAACGGCTGTGGGCTGGAGTCGTATGCTGGACGAGTGGTGTCCATGCTCGGGAGCTGACTGCTACAGCAGGTGGCGCCGCCCTGGTAAAGCACGTCTCTTGAGCCCGGTGCACTGCAGCAATAGTACCTCGCAAGGCCGAAACACACGGTTCAAGAGTGAGATGGTTCAAGTCGCTGACCCGTCGAGCACCCTGGTGAGCGGGTGCAGGATGGCGGACGCGTGGCCCGCGACGTGCATGGTGGGCAGCAGGCGCCCCAGCGTACGGATGGTGGCGCGCCGGATATCCACGGGGGCGTCGACCACCGACGGCTTCAGCAGCCGCACCAGCGCGGGCAGGACCAGGTGCATGTGCTCGTCCATGCTGCCTGCGCAGCGGGAAGAGCAGAAGACGACTTCTTAAGGGCAGCAGAGGGGAGAAAATATTTTGTGTACGTTGTACAAGCTTGATCGTGGTCGATGGTGCGGCTTGGAAGGAAGGAGGTGCGAATGCAAAGCCGGTAGAGGGTTCCGCTTTGGAGCCCTCATGAAGGACATCCGCGAAGATACGGTTGCTCATAGTTGTGTTATTGTAATGAGCCGCAAAGAGGCGCTAATGCCACAACACATCGACCTACAAATTTCTAACAGGGGCACGCGACGATGACAGGGAGCTGCTTCGACCTACACCACTAAAGCGGCTGTGCCCAAGAGGGATGTTGGGCCGGGCTTGCTCACTCCCGAAGACCTCAAAGGCGTGCAGGACGGGCGGCACGGAGGCGTAATCGCCGGTCTGCTCGGCGAGCGCGAGGACCTGGACGCAGCGCGGCAGGATCTCGGGCAGGTGCGCGCGGAACTCGTCGTTGAGCGCGCGCGACAGCTGCTCCACCAAGTGCAGCACCTGCGGCAAAAGGACGCACAGCGTCAGGTAAGGGGAGACAGGGGGCGCCGAGACGACACTTGCTTGCATATAATGACCAAAGGGACAAAAGGACACAGACCAGGCCAAAGGAGCCGGCGGACGAGCAGGTTCTCGACATCATATCGACCAAGATTAGAACTCCGTCTATGATGTCAGAACCGCATTGCGTGTTGGGCCTCTGTTGCTTACCGGCAGGAGCAACGCGGGGTAGGACCAGTACTCGTGGATGAGATTGAGTAGCTCCGGCAGGTACTTGCGAATGTGCTGCGTCAGACGAGTCATCCGTGAGCCCGCTAAGCCAGAACGCCAGCCAGGAAGCCACTTAAATAAGACGCCTGCTGAGACAGGCATCAGCAGATTTCGAAGCGCCTGCAGTACAAACAGCAGAGACCGGCCCCGTGTCCCTTACCTGGCGCACGATAGCTACGAGTTGGGCCAGCTGGCGGAGCAGAAAGTCTCGCAGGGCGTCGTCGCACACGGTCATCACGTGAAACAAGTCGGGGAGGACCTGCAGGCGGACACGCGCTGGATCAGGGAACAAGGACTCGAAGCGAGGAGTGGCCGCCGAGATGCATACCGCCCGAGAAGAGACTGGACAACCCCCTTCCGCCTCAAGAGTCATCAAGGACGCACAAGGGGAGGACGAGGTGATCCGCGCCGTCGTTCCTGAGTCGCAAGCCCGTGGTCAAAATATTGCTCAGATCGGTCTTCATTCGTGAAGCGAGAACTCGGAACAAATACAGAAGATCGAGAAACCGCTTCGCCTCGGATGGCAGAGACAGCGGTGCCGAGCACGGCGTCTCCTCACACTGCGCTGAAGCTGCAGCGGATTGTATGCGCTGACCTTGGGGAGGTAGGGCACGCAGGCGAGGCCCATGGCGCGGAAGATGTACATGAGGCTGCCCACGACGCGCTGGTGGTAGCTGGACATGGCCTTCTCGCGCAGGATTCGCATCAGCGCGTTGATGGCCACCGTCGGGTAGTACTCCTCGCTGCTCGTGCTCATCCCGCTGCTCGGCAACACCTCCCCCGGCAAGTCCGCCTCCACCAGCGCGCTGCGCGCCATCCCGCCGTCTGCGGGCGCTGCGGGCCGCCCGCCCTCCGCGTGGCCCGCCTGCAGCAGCATCTGGTTGCGCTTGTGCGCGTGCGGGTCCAGCGCGCCGATCACGCCCAGCACCTGTGACGGGCAGCAGGGACAAACGTGAGGGGCAAGCTGCGGAGGACGCCAGGGTTTGCAAGCTGGCATTGATGCCGAGACTGAGGGCTTGGTTTGCAAAGGGGTCGCAAGACGAGGGTTGCTTGCTGGAAGGAGCCAAAGGGGAAGAACGAGATCCGGATGATATATCGCGTTAAGAGTATTCTGGATGACGCCCTTTGACTGCCTGCCTGGTCTGGACAAGTTAGACGGCCACGAGCGGGCTCTGGGGTGGTATGGGGGCATGCGGCGCACCTTGAGCACTTCGTGGCGCATGGCCCAGGCGTGCTCCCCGTTGAGCAGCCGCAGCAGCACCCCCAGCAGCTGCGGGAAGTCCGTGTACGGCACCACCACGTACCTGCACACGAGCCACAAAGCACGCGCCAACTCAGCCGGACGTCACTGTGCTGTCCCCGAGATGAATTCAGATCTTCAGATCTTTGACGGAATAAGCGGAGCGATCGCGGGATGAATATGTCGAAAATGACTCAACACTTTAGGATCGTACAGCAGGTTGAGCAGGTTCAAGGGCAGCAGCAAACATTCCCCTACTCCGTCGACTTGTTCCTAACACAGAGCGTGCGGTTCCTCACCCGGTGCTCTCCACGAGCTGCCCCAGCGTGCAGACGGCCACCTGGCGTCGCTTGCTATCGCTGCCGGTCCCGCCGTCGTGCAGCGCGTCCACCACCAGCGGCATCAGCTCGCCCACGTATGGTCGCATCGTGCCGCCACCCTACACCAGGCAGCCAGGTTGGGCGCTTCGGTTGACATAAGGTCGATGCTCTTCTCGCAGTAGAGCGTCAACTCGATTGAGTCTACTCCAATCAAGCAGTCAATAACCACCAACAGACCCTCACGCACAGAAAATGGATTGAAAGAAGTTACAAACAGGAGTGGGCTCGAGGCCAAGAGATGAGATTCCTTTTCGAAATTAACGAAAGTTTAAAAATCCCGCGCCAAGCGTTGTGAGACGTCATGCCGTCAGTCTTTCGCACCAGCAGCTTTGTCAACGGCCTGTGCTGGTCATGCGGCGTCGCTGCTCACCACTCTGGCAAGCTCTCCGACGGTAGCCAACACGTTTGTGATGACGCCACTGCGGCCGCCCCCGCTGCTAGTTTCCCCAGTAGCAGCCCCCCCAGTGGAACTCTCCCGCAGCTGGGCGACCAGGGCCTGCGACACAAAAACAAGCTTTGAGCCACCTGATGTTAGGGCACCAGCCGGAGAATCAAGACAGTAAACGACAAATATGCAACAGAAATCTATTCTTACAAAATCCACCACTCTGATCGCAGGGGCAGGAGGTTTGCACGTTCGGCTTACCGCATGCGCGTGACTCTTTATCCATGAACACGACAACTTACCTTCAGGACGGGCGCGATGTAGGGCAGAATGAGGCGCGGGCAGGCGTGCACCAAACAACCCAGCAGGCGTGCGCTTTCTTGCTTGTGCTTGCTGTCCGAACTGCACCCCACCGATCATGGAGATAGATCAAAGAGCAGCCACGACACTTGAGGCGAGTGTCAGATGCCAGTAATCGACATAGGCCGGCTTAATCTGCAGCAACAGATTCGGCTCGTGTCCAGAGCAGGTTTTGAGAAGTGGGGTGCTGAGGATCACCTGTGCTCCAAGTCAGTGAGCAGCTGCAGCAGGTGGCGGCGCAGTGCGGGCAGCACGTACGCAGGGTTGCGCTCCGCCAGTTGGCCCGCCAAAGTGATGGCGTACTGGCGCACCTCGAACGACTGCAGGGCAGAGCTACCCCAGTCGATAAAAAAGCCGTGCGCAAGACTCAGGCAGGAAGTGAGCACAAAAGACTCACGATGTTCGTTGTATCAGCGCCTTCTCGTCTCCTCGTTGAGAGAGAAGAGCCATGAAAAGGTATCCAGCCGGCTTCAATGGTGCACTAGGACAGCTAAACATTCTCAAACTCGACAAGGAGCTCGCTCCGCATTTTTACTCCCAGCTTCCTCCCTGTCTCGTGTGGCCCAGTCTCACCTCGTCATTGAGCGCGATGAAGACGGCCCGCAGGCTGTCCGCCTGCGCAAGGTTCTCCTCGAAGCCGGCCCCCTCCGGCAGGCTCAGCAGCACGGCGCGGCGCACGCCCTCGTCTGCGTCCGCAACGGCCGCTACCAGCAGCCGCTCCAGCACTTCTTCCACTAGCACACGCTTGCGCCGCGAGCCTAGCGGGCGGCCGTCACGCGGCAGCCGCAGCCCCGCACCCGCCACGCTCGCCTTGAGCAGGCGGCAGCACGTGACGGCCGCCTCGCGCCGCGTGTGCACCTCGTCGTCGTCCAGGTAGCGCACCACGTGCTCGCGCACAAACTCAATCATGTCGTGCCCCTACGCACAGCGATGCCAGAGGACGATGGGTTGAGTGGAGGCACAAACAAACATAACATTGGTTGCAGGAATTGAGTCGATGCAGCAGATGAAGAGCTGTTCCGCTGTCTCAACGTTGGGCTCTGCGGAGGCTGAAGTCCAAAAAGAAACCTCGTTCACTGCGTGTGCATCGCCCGAGCTTTGGACACCGGCGCCCACATCAAGCTTTCTTATTGTCGTTGAATGATCCTGTTAATAAGCACAATCCAAAGGTCAACTGGCGAGGTGTGGCGTCGGCTCACGTTGAGGTCGAAGGTGGCGAGCGTGCGGAGGGCGAGCTGGGTGAGGCCGGCGGCGGTGAGCTCGGACTGGAGCACGGGGCTGCCCAGGCTGGGGCTGCGCGCAAGGGGGCTGGCAGCACTGGGGGGGCGGTACGGCTTCTTTGCCAGGATCAAGGATAGCACGTCCAGCAGGCGCTCCTGGATGGACGGCAAAAGGACGGGCAGGCTGCGAGAGGCGAGACGAGAAATTGGGTCAGGGGCGAGCTGGCAGGAAAGAGACGGCAGACACAGGGCTCCTGAAGCGTGTCTTGCGCATACAAGCAGTCTGTCGAACGAAGCTACCGCATCCGACAAGGTCAGGACGACGGCAGAGCTTCATCTGCAGAGCAGAGTTAGCATGGCATCATCCTTGTTTGCATGCAAAACTTTTCGAAGTCACAAGAGAGCCCCACGAGCCAATGAAGACGTACCTAGAAGCAATCTGCGCGAGGGACTCGACTAGGATGGGGCTGAGGCCCCCTTGAAAGAGGGGCTCCAGCAGGCTGCGTGCATGCTCGGTGTAGTCAGGCCCCACTGCCTGGGCCAGCTGGCCCACGCATGCCAGAGCCTCTGGGCAGGGGCGGCCCCGCCGAGAGGGCGCGATCTGGGGGCAGATTCAAAGACGAAGATCGGTGGAGAGCAAATCAAGATTTAGACTCGAGAACCCCGACTTTTCCTCTGCCCCGGCAGAAAACTCGAGAAACAAAGAAGCGACACATGCAACTTCGAAGCTGATAGAAAGCGAAGGCAGAATACCATTCAAGCAAGAATTGAGAGCCAGGCGTGCCACGAGGTTGGTAGGTGGCCTCACCGCTTCTCTTAGGAGAGGCGTGATGGACGGCAGGTATGGCGTGAGGGCCGGCCCCACTGCCCCCGCCATCTCGCCAAGCGCTGCAAAGCCGGTGGTGCGCTCCGCGGGGTTGCGCATCACGCCCAATAGGTGCTCCATGCACACCTGCGGCAACGCAAACATTCTTAATTACACATGTGTGGGCCACCTCCCTAGAAGTAAAGCATCGGCTTACGTTGGAGCATGAGCTGCGGTCGCCAGAGTAAGAGTGGACTCTCCATGAAGGCACGAGACTCGAATCTCTTGTGCGGAGCTGACCTTGAGGTAGCTGGCCACGAAGCGGTCGCGCAGGAAGTAGGCAATGCGGGGCAGCAGTGCTGTGATGCTACGGCGCACCAGGCGCTCTCGGTGGTCGCGGTAGTTGAGCACGATCTTGGCGACTTCTTTGTAGCGCGCCATCATGAACTCCCCCGTGTTCCTGGCCGCGCGGACACAACCACCAAGATCAGAGGCTCATCCCCACATAGTACAAGCCCTCGAAACGACCATTTGACAGGATGCTTCTCAGACAAAGAGAGGGAGTCCAGATCGACAATCGACATGATTGGGGTAGTAGATCGTCCGCTCGATACGACCACTGATCGCCATTATGAACTCGTGTCCGCTCGGCGCTTCTTAGTGCGGGTTTGCTCATTCCAGTCCATGCAATCGATCATCCCAATTGCGCATCGCAACCTTTTGACATCATTTGTGCGATGTTCCTCACCTCAGCAGCTCCCCGATTGCTAGCAGCGACCCATGGATGCTTTCCACTGATGCGGTCTTGTTGAGCCCCTTCTGCGTCTCCTCAAACATGCGGTAGTAGCCCTGCACGCGCCACCGCGTCTCGCGCTTCTCAATGACGCACAGGCAGGCACGCAGCGCGTCCACCGCACGCAGGCGCACCTCCAGCTTAGGGTCGCGCATCGCTGACCAAATGGCATCGATGAACACCGGGATGTGCACATTGAACACCGTTGGCGCGTTCTCCGCCATCTCCTGCGAAAGGTGCCGCAATTGCCCGACCTCAGCCCTGTCCAAGAGCATGGTTTTCTGGGCCGCTGATACACGTTTGATCTGACGTTCGTACTCGTACAAGGGCTTCAACGGCCAGCATATGATGGTGGAAGGTAATCAAGAAGCCCTGTCGGACACGGACCCCGTACTTTTATGGCTACTAAGCTGCAGTCCTGGTTCACCAGCAGCACAAGCACAAGTGAGTGGGTTTACAAAGTGTCCCCGAAGTGGAGCCCTCTTTTACCTTGAGGATGAGCACAGCCGCAAACCTCTTGGATTCCACGCGTTCGCCCTGCAACCACTCCAGTGCACGTTTTACCTGCACAGAAGAAGAGCGCCTCCTTATGTCTTGGCAGAGTAGACTGGATGTCTGTCCATGGAAGAAAGTGGGAGTCATCGCTGGACAAGAAGGCACTGGCTATCCTGCTCGCACCCCTGATTACACCACCTGCAAGGCAAACTGCTACCCGTTGGAGGCCCAGCTGATTCATACATTCAAGCGTACACGTCTCCCCTCCTTACTTGGAACTCCACCACATCAGCAGTGAGCGCCCCCCCTTCCCTGGCGAGGTGGCCCAGCGCCACGCTGGCGGCCACCATGACCGCGGGGTCCCCCTTCTCCTCAAAGATCTGGCGTAGGTAGTTGGCAAAGCGCGAGATCTTGGTGGCATTCTCCCCCAGCTGTACCCCAATCAGCTGGTCGATGGCGCGCACCGCTCCCAGGTTGTCCGCCACCTCGCTGCGCGCCACCAGGGCTGAGATGCGCTCAAACAGGGTGTCCATGAAGCGCGTGAACGCCTCCCCCTGCAGGTCCCGCGCCTCCTCCTCCACGTACTCGCGCAGCGCGGCGGCGCCGTCATCCTGGCAGCAGCGCACCCAGATGAGCGGGTCACTGTCGCAACTTGGCGTTCCTTACAGGAGAAACCTTCGTACAACATTTGTGGCACTTTTGAGTGCAGCTGGCTTCAATTGGTCCGTCAACGAATCGTCATTTATGTACTTGAGAGAAATGCTGCCGGGAGGGTTTTGGGGGCCTTACCTCGAGCGTGGGGAGCCTGGTGCACAGGTCCGCCAGCAGCCTCCCCAGGACATCCTGCCCCCCGGGGGTCTGCCGGACGGGCTGCATTGCAACTGCTGCCGTGCTAGCCCGAGCGGGTGCTGCACCATACCATAGCTCCTCAAAGGGCAACTCCGCTACTTCCTCATCGCTTACCTTGGGCTGGTGTGATGCATGAGCGGACGCATTCTCAGGCCTCACAGGCGGCCGCGGCTCAAACTCAGAGACCACGGAGAAATCCACGATGTGAGGAGGGGGGTGCAATGCCTGGGACACTCAAGTGCATGAGTGCAAAGCCCGGGAAACTGAGGTGCCTGGGTTCAAAGCTGGTAAACTCTTGTCACCACCGACAAGCAATTTTGCAGTCATGCAGCACCCACAAAAAGCTTCATCCAACACTGAGTAGCCACATGGCACACAGCACATGCCTGCATTCAGCGGGACTCAACCACAAGCTCTGTCATATGGTGCGCCCAAGGACTAATGTAAGCTGGCTGGCAAGGAGAGATCAGAAAAACCCCACTGTTGATGTCAGAAGAAGGGCCAGCCATGGGCAGCGTCAGCGTTTTCCCAGCCCTTGCAGAAGCTCGAGCCTCAACTTCAAGGTGCAAATTGGCTCCGTCTCTTCTCAGCCGGCCGGCATGCTGGACGGGGTATTCTACCGGGTAGCATGCCCGCCAGCTCTCAGGACCGCTTTCCAGCGCGACTTGGCTAACAAGAAATTCTTAGTCTCAACCGGGGAAATAAACCGGTGCTACCAACCTGGTCCGGTGGTAGAAGACGAAACGTCGCGGTTGGATTTGAGGGAGTTCACACGGTGCTCATCCATCTTCGAGACACTTTGCTATGCAGGAGCCTGCTTGGCATTGGCAAGAGTTCAACCTTTCATTGTCAAATTCCAACCTCAGACCTCTCCCTCAATGGCGGCTGCTACCAGGCTCCTCTTTGAAGCCAGCTTTTTACCTTCAACTGGGACTTTCAGCGGAGGGGCTGGACACCGAGAAGATGCAGTCCGGCAGAACGACGGGAACCTTGCAGCAGAGCGCGTTGGGTGTTCTCACCACCGATGGCACCACCTTAACCCAAAGCCGATTCTAAGAGAGCCCACCGAATGTGGTGGCAGCAGACGGTATGTATGTGGATTGCCAGGTGGTCAAATTCATGGGCGCCACCGGCGACGTAATTTGGTGGTGGGAGTTTCCCACATGGCGTACCCATCATCAGACAATGAGCGGTCGACCAGCTCCAGCCTGACGGAGACGTCTGGACAGGTCCTCTTTCAGCGGCATCGCCCCAAGACAAAGTTCCAGTATGCATCTTCACTAGAGCAATTGGGTCTGGCGAGACTCTCCTCAACGGAGTCTCGAGAAGCGGCAGTGGCGATGGGCATCGAAGAGGTTGGGGATCAGGAGACGCCTGTCTGCATTGGCTTCACTGTTACCAAAGTGAGGGATTCGCACTGCCATGGTCATCTAATTCTGGCAGCCGGTGGTGCCCCGGTTTCTGCTTCGAATGGACTGGTTCGGAGGTCTTTGCAAACGCTCCTTCGGATGTCTGGGCACCTGATTGAGGGTGGTTATGTGTTTTGTTTGCACCTGGCCAGTGAAACTCATCCAAGCTCTTTAATATTGTATGCTTGCACTTTGTGGTCCTTTGACCCTTGAGTCATGAAAAGTTGCACACCTGCCGAGTGGTCATCTCCTGAAAGGGTTCACCTTCGACCACCATCTATCGCGACTGCTCGACGTTTTCAAGAAGACCTCTGAGTAGATTCTGAAGAGATTGAAGGACTCGTAGGAGCAGACTGGAAGAGTTACTTCTTTTGGAGTTGAAAGCAGTTGAGCAGCCCTCGTCAACCAACTAGTATGCTTGGGTCTCGACAGAGGTTTATGAAAGTACCCGCGAAGACGCAACGCCTACGGCTGGGAACTGCGATCCCTGCATTCAAACGCTTTCCCCAGTGTCAATGTAGGAAGGAAGAGGAGACCTCAGGCTGGAAGGTGCAGCAGATACCGCGCTGATCGTGCCCTGTGCCAGGTAAGGCAATTCTCTTCCTTCAAACATGGTCTCAGATTTTCCTCTTTCAAAAAGCTGGTGTGGGAGCACATCGCTGGAATTGGTTCACATCGTTGGTTGGGGATCAACTATCGAGAATGCATTCGAAAATCCTTATCTCTAGAGAATGGAGAACAAGATACTGTGAACAGTTTAGAACCTGTTTTCCAAAATGAAAGCTGCATTTCTGTTGGTTGAGAAAGTAGGCTATACATCGGGCTGCAGGTGTGCATGTTCAGTCGGTGTGCCCATCGAGGGTCCGTTCAACCTGCTACTAACTGCAAAACCGCTGAGAGTGGTGGGCCGCACTGTAGTTGGTATAGTGCGTGGGCGCAAGGATCAGGAGCTGGAGGACCTGGAGGAGGCAGAGGCAATGGCGGGGGCGCTAGACGACGAGGCGTATGACCTGGACCTCGACGACAAGAAGTACTTCCCTCCAGAGTAAGCACCATGCGCTTCTCTTGAGAGGATGCACAATTTTTAACATTGCCGTGGATGAGGGCGTTCTTGACTTCGTGCGTAGTAGACGCGCTCATTTAAATTCAAAGGTCGAAACGAACTATCCTTTTCTACTGAAGCCTCTTCCGTTGACTTCCTGTTGGGGAGGATGCTCAGAAGGACTGCTCGATCTTGATCCTGGAACAACTGCCTGAAAGTTCACACTTGTCACTTTATGATTGCAGGGCAGCCGAAATTGATCTATCGGAGTACATCAGACAGACAATTCTTCTCAAAGTGCCAATCAGGGTAAGACGTCTGCACCGTTAATCCACCTGCACGAAATCTGTAACCCCCCCGTTGGTCGACTCTGACGATGAATAAGTTGGTGGCAGCTTGGACCTTGGGAGATTTTAACCTGGAGCTGCCATGATGCGACAAGTCTCCCCATCTGATTTTATTGGATCGTTCAGCTTCGGGTGCTTTTCAAAGAACTTTAAAGCTGGCATGCAGGACTCAATGATGCACTGTGCAAGATTCTCGGAAGTTTCGCTTCGAAGATTTCAACCTTGTCCCTTGGCCTATAGCACGTCGTACACCAGTTGCACCTCGAGTGCGTTGGACGAGCTCGTTTGAAAGATGACCGGACAACCTTTGCTTACTCAGCATCCGATTTTGAATGTCGCAAAGACAAACTTGATAGGGAAGGCCTTTTGATTCGGAATGTAATGTCTTTGCTTCCCAGGTTCTGTGCAAGGAGGACTGCAAGGGGCTGTGCATAGATTGTGGGGCAGATTGGAACAAGCAAAGTTGCTCTTGTGGTAAGTGTTACAACTCCTCAGTACATCGTTCTTTTGCTCCCTTGCCACTATATCTTCATTTGGCATTGACCATGGCTATCTAGCGGACTTCGGCTCATTGACCATGGCTAGTCAGCGGACTTCCGCTCATTGGACTTGCGAAGGTTTATAGTGAAATTTCTTTCAACTCTCGGTTTGCCTTTGCAGCTCAAAAGAAGAAACTCAACAACACGGGGGCTCCTAAAACCAACTGGGGGTCGGACCTTGCGCAGCTCCGAGATCGATTACGGAAGGAAAGCTAGACAGCGTCCTGGTGTCCAGCTACGTAAGCTTCGGACTTTTCCCTGTCGATAGTCCCTGCACAGCAAACCACTTTCCGAGACAAGACTGTCAGCGGTATGGACGGTAACTATCATTGTACAGTGCAGTTCGCTTCGCTTCAAGGCTTCACTTCGTGGTTCCTTCCAGATATCTGACTAGTGGAGAAAACGACGGAGCCAGTACAGGCCCACTCTAGTTATGCTGGTTGCCCTAGATGGCCGGGAGGCTGCACACGGCCGCCCACCAGCCCGCAATTCATTTGTGTCAATGATGCGTGCAGCCTGCCGGCAGATGCCAGCGCTCCATATAAGGCCCGATCGAGCGAGGTTGATGTGTACTTGCAGTGATCCGTTCGGTTGACCTCGTAATCTATCATGAGTGCAGTCTTTCAGGCTAATGCAGCTCTAGCTGCATCGCATATCATGCAGTCGATCATGCATGTTCTGTGCACGACTCGCAATTGACTGCAGCGCCATGGAAGTCGTCATTGAGCAAGAAACTTGGATAGTCCCTAGCTCAACCTTATAAGTGCCACAATGGAATTGCGGATTTGCCTGTACATGTGTATACGCAAGTGCAAGTACGTTGATTGAAACAGTGCGGGCCTGCGGCTAGTCTCTTATGACTGGCACCAAGTGAAGTCTGGCTCAATGCATGTCGGAGCAGTATATTCACATGGCCGGTTGACAGCTCTAACTCGCACGCTGTTCAGCTTGACTTTCAAGATTTTACTGCCACACCTTGCAGTTTAAGCACCCACTTATAATAGTTTCGAGGCAACTCCTACATGTGTGTGTATCTCTGATGGATCCTTAAGGAGTGGTTCAATCTTATGCCCAGAACTCCTTGTCGACCAACCAGATCATAGAACATTGGCCCTTATGGGATTCTACAGTCAGCACCGCTCCTTGGATCGGCACGAGCTTTCTAACACAAAGCCAGGCTAAATTGATGCTTCCCATACCAGACCTGTTGGATCTGCAAGGAGGACGTCTACCAGAAGCAGTTTAGCCAGCACAAGTCAATGGTGCAAGTACAATCATTATCCTGATCGTGGAATAGTATGAAGATACCGCCAACATGGATTGGAAGAGTAACAACTCGATGGGCTAATATCGGCCAGCAAACAAGCCCTCCTCTCTTTGTTCGTTCCACTTTTCAACCTGCAAACAACCTAAAACAAATTAGCATGTGGAAAGGACAACAAGACATAACGCAAGCCACTCTTGCTCCTTGAATGACATGTTGAGGGGAGTAACATTGCAGATGCTATGACTCATACTGACAACTCTTCTTGCAAGGCCTCACTGCAACTGGATGCACCCATGTTGCAACACGTCCAAGCATGCCCAACCTGCTTTGAAGAACAAACAAGCTCTGCAGAACCCCAAGCAAGTGAGCGAAGCGCGTGAGGAGAAAGCTCCAACGGGCAGCTTACCCATTCACCAGGACAGAGAGATCGATAGTATTTAGCATAGATGGTGCAATCCGAGTTGCCCTCGCCCTTCTCCCCAATGCACCTGGAAAATGAGCATGCGGGTTCATCAAGACAGGAGGACATAACAAGGGGATCAAGGGACAGATATTGGAACCTAAGTGCATGGAAGGCACTAGGACGGACGCGGGTCCTTAAAGCACGGCAAATTCTGTACGAGTGTTGAAAAAGAGAAGCAGTCAAGGACAAGGCTTTCCATCTCTCCTCATCCACTTGTGCAGATTTGGGGGCACCCAGGTTATCACTTACTTGTGATATTCATTGTAGCGGGTGAAGCAATGTTTTGCCTGGTTCGTCGTTGGAAAACGGTAATCCATGGGCGCAGTCTTGATGTCGTCTAACTGCGATCATCAAACAGGGCGTCACAACTCCTGACTCTTCAAGCTCGTTGCAACACTGGCAAGCACAGAACAATCAAAGCATGGGCAAACTGCAACTCGTACTAACACACAACTTCCCAGCTACGACAATCAAATGCTCTGAGGATGAAAAGCGCTGTCCGAACAAGAATAGCAAGAATAGATCAGCACATTTGCCACGTGAACGTGGCATTCCGGAGGATCCAACACCTAGTGGTACTCACAGTGATACTCTTCTTTTCTTCCTCCTCCTCCTCCTCCTCAGGCTCCTCTGCCTGCTCAGCTGTGGCCTCCTCTTCCGGTGCATTTGCAGCCTAGCAATTAGCGGGCAGAATGGCAATAAGCAGATTTGCAAAAAGTTAAATCACAAGCTGCCAGCTAGCGTAGCACATATTTGCGTGCAATCCTTTGTATCCAACTTTCTCTGTGCTAAGCCATATTCACGCAATCATGTACTCTTCTTAAACCAAACAGATTGCATTTGACGGCCTCTCTGCCAATCAATGCGTTTGCTCACCTCAGATTCTTCAACAACATCTGGTGCCTCCGCCTCTGCCTCTTCCATTCGAGCGACCGTGTTCCCCATTATCCTTGAGATGAGGCACACCTCCTGTGAGATGACCAGCAGCGTTGGCGGTCCCGGTTGCAAATCTGGTTTCTGGCCAAATTTTCTAGTCAATCAGCAAAGCTGCCTATTCAGATGTGTGACATCCGAGGGCAATGTTAACGTACCGTGGCAAGGAAGAGGAGGAGCTCAGACTGCTGTGCTCCTGGCCTCCAACCTGAGGACTGGCAGTGGGGTGGGGGCCGGCTTGAAGTTGAAGAACCAGCACTGGCAGCAGACGACCACCATTTCTTTGCAAATGTCGCCTTTGTCAGATGAAACTAGATATGCGCACAATTGACCAAGCAAGCTCTCAAGAGTTCCATTGGCTGGCAGACACCCTCCAAACTTGAGACTGAGCTCGATTTGGGTCAATCGAACGGCTCACAGTTGTCTGGGCATTGAGTCCTGAATGACATGGTCCAATGCTGATACCAATTGAAATGTACAATTTCAATGTACTGTCAGTAATTCTAATAGCGCTAGCCTCATCCTTCATGTACGGTAGTACCGTAGGCAGTACCAACATTCCTACAGCTAGCTTACAATGTACTGTACATTCCTCCTGCATTGCACGAGTTTGCACCATTTTGGAAGTTGGGCCAGCATTCTGGCAGTGGCAGCCATGGTGGCCGCCACCTGTGCGAGGCTGCAGCCAGCTATTCTGCGCGGCTTTGAAAGTACAAAGCTCTCTCCTGTGAATGGTGAGGCTGCGGTTAGTCAGGCATATGCATATGCATATTCTGGTTGCGATACAGAGGAACAGTAGCTGCCATTGAGCAATACCCACTTTCCATATGGTGCACCTGACAGCTCACTTTCTGGTGGTCTGATATCCAACGCGGTTTCAAAACTCAGCAATGCTGCGCAGAAGTGCTGGCGCATCTTCCTCGCTTGAAGAACTGAGTATGATTGGAAGTACTGCACTAACGCTTTGACGCCAACTCGCTTATAGGTGGCCCCGGCCAGCGGCAGGCACTCGCTGTGCCCCGCAGGTCAAGGAACTCGTGGTCCAGACTGCATTCCAGATGCATCCGTGCAGCCAAGGCTGTTGTAGAACCTGGGCCAACGGCTGACTGCAGTGACCAACAAAGATGGACTTCCAACCGCTTCGGCCCCTCACGCAGGGAGCTTCTGGTCGCCACCACGGGAGGGCTGATTGGACTTCAAACAAATGGTTGGAACTTGCCCCTCTGATGGTTGCTGGGCGCACCTCTTGATATGATCACTCCTGCTTAAGTGGGGGCCATTGCCCTGATGCTGAAAGAGATCATCGAAGAAAATGGAGTTTTTGAGGGGCATGCCCTATGTCGTTGCTGACATATGTCCCACTCCGTCGATTGGTGCAGTTGCTGAAGCCCAACCAAAGTCGCTGTATGGATTCACCGTCAAGTACAAGGAGGAGGACCTTTCGTTGGGGAAATACAAGAACATGGTACGAAGAACAACGAGCTTTTCAGAGATTCGTCAAGGACACTTTCTTGACCGGACACCCCATGTGTTATGAAATCTCAACCTTTGCCTGAAAGATGTGGGAGTTCCAAAAGAGAGGCTGCGACTGTATTCTTTCCTCTTGTTCAGGCCCGCTACTTACAGCGCCTTGTCCTTGTCTGTGCAGGTTTCGGTCGTTCTCAACATAGCATCTGCGTGACCCCTGCAAAACGTGAACTATCCGGGTAGGCCATGCCTGGAAAGCAGGGGTACTGTGGCTGCGCACTTCTTGTATTTGTATGTTAAACCTGGAAGTCTGGTTCACACAGAAGCTTGTGATGCTTCTTTTTTGTAGACTTGGAATGAACTTTCCACCAGGGGACGTCGCGTGGCTTAGTTTGAGGTAACCACAGGTTCTCAGCCAATGTTTCTCCTTGCCAGGTCTTCGCTACTTGTTCAACAAGTACAAAGATCAGGTATGGAAACCCAACACAACATGCAACTTGAGTTCAGAGTATTCATGGCCATTCAAAATTCACCAGCTTCTTGGTGGATGGGTGTCACAAGAGGGGCAGGGGCGTTCTCAAGCAGCCGAACGTATCCCAAGACTCGTAACTTGTCATTGTCTTTGGACCCTCATTCAGCGTGTTTGGTCAATCTAGTAAACAGGGACGAGTGGTGCCGTTTGTTAGGCCCTTGCACGGCCTGTTTTATATCTATACCATTTTTAAGCAGTGGTGCATCGGCCTGCAGGGGTTCGCGCTTCTTGCTTTCCCATGCAATCAGGTACGATCGAACACCTGTATTGTCTTTTAGTGACGAACAGATCCGTTGGCACTAAAAGGAGGTTCTGGCATTTGAATCAGCATAAGACTCTGTTCCCAAAACTTTTTGAAGGGCGAGGTTGGCTTTTATTCAGCTTCTTCGATAAGAAAAGGGCTGGTAGTTCTCCAGAAAGCTACCTCGAAGCATTTGAACCGGGTCCTGGGCCGTCGAGCTTACTTCGTCTCAGCCTACTGACCGCCCTCGATCTCTATGTCCGTCAGTTCGGAGGCCAGGCTCCAGGCAGCAGCGACGAAGAACGGGATTACGCATACTACAAGTTCGGCTTTGAGGTGAGCATCTATTCGCTTCCAGCACCTTCTCTAACATCTTGTAACACGAGTGCTGTGACGCAAGGACTGAACTGCTCAGGTCCTGGATAGCAAACAACATCAATCGAATATTTGGAACACCGCTGAAAATATTTGCGGATACTTCTGCTCATTCTGCTCGAACTCCGCCTGACCCCGTATCCTTTCTTCCGCTCATGACAGTTCCCCGTCTTCGACAAGGTGAGCCTGGTTGCCGAAGTTGTTGATGCTGCTCATCCACGGCCTCGGTATGGCCCATACGGGTGGGTCTTGCACGAGCGCGCCGCATGTTCGCTGCGATTTCAGCGCCCTCGTGGTGCGAAGGCAACCATGCTGCCCGTAGATTGTTAGGATGTGCTGAGGTTGTCGCTCTGCCATATGCGCTCGATTTCGGATGGTAGCTGCTGGAGGGGCGATCATGCGTCCGCTGTCGCCTCTGGGGCAGATCGACGTAAAGGGTCCTGCGATGTCACCTGTGTACGACTTCCTCAAGTCGAAGCAGCCGGGCGAGATTGAATGGAACTACGTCAAGGTGGGTGCTATTGTGGACGTTGGTCGCAGATAAGATGTACCGAGTGCCTGTCTCATGTGAGGCATAATACCCACAAGTTGACGCCTTGCTTGCTGGTGTAAGGAAAGGACAGCCGGCCGTTCGGGTTCGTCGGGCTGAAATTGTAGGAAGCGAAGGAGCAAGGCCATAAGAAGCGTCTGGGCTTTTCCCTTATTGGATATGACTACAAGGCCTTTTCTTATGCTCGTTCAGTTGTGCTCTTTCTGACTCGCACCACATGACAAGTTTACAGTTCCGCGACTCTTGTTCGAGCTGTCGCAACCTTCGGAAGCGAAGCCTTGGGCCCTTTTTGAGGTTGGTCGCACGGACATGGATCGATGCAAAAGTTGCCTTTGCGAGCGAGGACATTGAGAACTAAATCACGATCAGAGGTGATCTACTTCGTCCCGCTAGGTTGGAAGAGAAGCGTATAAAGTCCGACCGCAAACGAATCTGCGAACCAGTTCTCGTTTCATCGTCGTTTTACCCTGGCACGTCAAGCGAACGGAGTGTACTTTTCTGGTGCAGTTCTTGGTGGACCGCAACGGCGTCCCGGTGCGGCGGTACAAGCCCGGCTTCGATCCCGTGGTGAGGCCCAGCCCGGAGCATGGTATCGGCACGCAGATCCGTCCCGTGACCCTGCACTTGCTGTCCGCCCAAGCTTCCCGTCTGTCTTCACTTGACGCACATGGGAATCGTTCAGTTGTGCTGTGCCGGATCAGAGGCGGATACCATCACGATATGGATCTGCACGATGATGCCAAGCCGCTTGTCTTGAAGTAACACCGCCGCCAAATTCTCTCCTGTTCAGAATTTCGAAGAAGATCTGGTGGCGACGCTGGCGGGAAGGTGAGCGACAGACCAGTTAGCGCTTTAGCGGATCAGGCGCGAAATGCCAACTTCAAGAGGATCAAAAGGGTTGCCAGCTGCGGCCACGTCAGCCAAATCCTTTTTGCATTGCAAGTTCCCGCACTGTTTACCGCAAAGAGGTGTAGTAATTCTGTACCAGCATGCACGTCTCAAGCCATTTCGAAGAGGTCCTTTCTGTCGTCGGCCTGAGAGGAGGTCACGTTGTCGCAGGCCCCTCCCTCCAAAGCAGCGAGTGTACCTTGGCGCGCCATAAGCCGGTACATGGACGCATGTTGAAGCATCGGTCGGCCTTCTGTGCTATCTCCAAAGGCTCTGTTCAGTCTGCATTCCCATGACGGCGGCACTCAGCAACCCGGCAGGGAGGAGTACCACTCGACAAAGATGAGACAGGCCAAGCACTGCCTTAGTTGCGGACGACGCATAGCATTTGGAGAGAAGCAGAGGTTGGTCGTCTGTTTGGGTGCGACACAACAGCGTGCATTTGCGTTGGCCTGCGTTTCATATTACATCATCAATTGATTGCATTTTGTTCCAAGAACATGCTCCAATTTTCGATTGGCAGCAAGACTGAGAGCCCTAATTGTTTAGTGGGGCAGCAGTGTGACTCAGTTTTTGGTTGTAACGCGATTGAATATCCATACTGACAACTTTGGGAGCGGATCGCATATGCTGAACATTCTAGGGACCCCGCTGCCTACCTTAGTTCCGTCAAAATCTGCATTGACAGTGACATGTGTGAATCTGGAGAGTCGCAGCTTAAAATTGTCAGGAAGCGACGGTTCATGGCATGCAAAATGCAGCGATTGCGGGCACACGGTTTGTATGGCACATTTGAAGTTGGAATTCTGCATGCCCATCGGAAAATGGATTCCATGCATTAGTTCGAAGCTATCTAGTGGTAGAATGCACACAGCATACTCACTTGAGCGACATGTGGATATGTTGCAGTCATTGGACCGGGTTGACTGAACGTGGGCATGTGCATCGGGTTCTCAAAAATCAATGATACAAAGAGAGTCGTAGCCTTCAGCCTGCAGGAGCACGTCGACATCCTGATCTCTGGATGCGACTTGAGATGCAGTGGCATCCTGCATCAACACAATATGAGAAAGACACCCTGCCACGCTGTATAATGTCAAACTTACAAATTCCGAACCCCTGATCGCCCAGCTATAATTCCCGCCTTCTATCTGGCCGACTACCGACTACACATTCATCAAATCACCTCTAGACCGGGTCAGGGCCGAGGGGTCCTTGCCCATCACCTTCTCTGTCTGGGCTTGTATCTAAACTCTGCTAGCAGAGCAATGTGATCCGACGACCATTCGGGGCTGGGCAGGCCCGTGTCTTTCCGGAGGTCCTCCTCGTTCAGCAGCTCCAGCAGAGCCTCCGGCTGCAGCGAGTCCGCTGCACACGCAACAGCAACGCGCTCAGCATCCGCTGTGTTTGCATAACAGCTGCTCATCAGATGCCAGATCAACAGTTGCCACGACAAGAACAACAGGCTCTTCGAGC
Organism: Klebsormidium nitens; assembly: GCA_000708835.1. Taxonomy (NCBI): domain Eukaryota; kingdom Viridiplantae; phylum Streptophyta; class Klebsormidiophyceae; order Klebsormidiales; family Klebsormidiaceae; genus Klebsormidium; species Klebsormidium nitens. Next base: position 65,424 of record DF237305.1, read on the forward strand.
ATCCGTGCCAGATAGTCGCTCATCAAGGGAAAGCTTTCCGCAAGAGTGAGAGTCACGATAACGACTCTCAGTCGAAGGCCGGTGTGTCGAGCTAAGCACTAGCCCACTCTGATTGCCCACTTAATGTGCGACAAGTGGCGGCCTTGGCCGGTGTGCCTTGCACACTCACCTGTATAGAAGATGTAATCAAGTGTCCCCAGGAAGTCTCTCGTGCAATTGGTGAAGAGGGGCTCCTGTGTAGCAGGGTCGATCTTCCGCCGGAGGGCCTCGCCGTTTGGCCCCGGGACACGCGCGAAAGCTCCGTACGCGCTCACCTGCGACGACAATGGTCTGCTCAAAGCAACGCCCTGCCACAACGTAATGCTGTGCAGCAACAGGCCTCCCAGCACCGTGCTTAGCTTCAAAGCATCATCAAAAACGATCCGTCCAGCATCTACGGTTTACACTCTTCTCCACCTACTACGCAAACGAAGCTGCAAAGTCTGATTATGCATATTCTAAAATGGTGGCGTGCCATTATCGCCATGCTCACCAGCGGCAGCTGGTGCTGCAGCTTGGTAGCCGGCCGTAGGATGCCCAGCGGGTCCGTGGCCAGCTCCGGGTGGGCGGGATCCACGCGGCCCGTCGCCAGCAACGAATGCGGGCAGCTGCACACAAATATGACAGCAATGGCATCAGTAACGCAATTTATGTAGCGGTGCTGCACTGGTATTAACAGCCGTTGTCGGTGAACGGAAGGGAGCTAGCCCCGTCCGTGTAGCCCGCGTCTTGCAAGCAGACTCCAGACTGGACGTCACCAAGTCCTCGGTTTTGACCAAGGAACAGGTTGCCCTTCCAGACTTGACAACCGCATGACCCCAAGTCGGTTACAATGTAAGAAGGACCCCAGGACCCCAACGATTTCACCCAGACCCAGAGAAAAGCTTGGCCTTCCAGCAAGCCGACCACGACAACTTCCCAAGGCCGTCCCCTCTGACTGACAAGATGAAAGACGTCCAGCCAGGAAATGAAACGGCAGCAATTGCAAGTGGTGTCGGCCACTGACCTTCCGGGGACGCTGTTGAAGTCCCCTGCGACTAGCATGGGAATGTCGGCGCTGGCCGCGATCTTCTCGAGGCCCTTGAGCAGCGTGTGCACCTGCCACAGCTTCACGTCCTTCAACTCCGGGTTGGCGTGGATGTGCGTGTTGGCCTGCAACACAACCACCACCTCTCGCCAGTGAGCCCCCATCAATATCAGACATCCAAAGACCCAAAACGTGGATAAGCTACCCAAGAAACTGCTTTAGAAAGCAATCTAGCTCAGTAGAGTCGGCTCAGCTGGCCAGGGAAGCAGGCCAAAACCAGTCCGCCGAATGTGTTATGCCGTTCAGATCTTGGAGCTTTGACATGGCGAGCAACCAGGCATCCACAGTGCAGCATCTGGCGGCGCAGTCCTGTAGCAAGGCGGGAGGGAGTGCTGCGCTGCTGACCACGCAGAGGAGCTGCCTCTTGCTCTGCCCGGGCAGGGGCCCGTCTGCGCCCTCGTGCTCCTTGGCCTCCAGCACCACGATGAGCGCCACGTTGTCCTTGAGCAGGCGGTTGAGGGCCGCCTTCTTGGACGCGGCGGGGCCCAGCGCCTCGCTCAGGGACAGCGCGGCCTTGTTGAACTCGACCTCGTACTTCTTGACTAGCGAGAAGCGCGACTCCTTGAAGAACGTGGCACACCCGTCGATGGCGTATGACGACCCCGTGTACACCTGTAAGTTAGCAGGTGGTTTTGTTGGTTTAAGAGGAACATGGAAGGGGATTGGACACTACACGGTGGGATCAGGGGAACTTGCTTGGCGGCATCACGATTGACCGCCTAGGCCCAATGAAGACGAACGCCGAGGGCGTCAAGCATGCCAAAGTTCAGGAGCAGGGGGAACTGTCACCAAGCCATGTGTGCATAGAAGTGAGGGCGGTGGAGGGGGATGGTAAGGTTGGATTGCTGACCTGGCTCACCTCGCCGGTCTTCTTCTTGTACACGGCCGCATACCCGTGCTTCTTGAGCTCCGGAGCAAAAAACTCCTCGTAGTGATCGCTCTGGACCTGCAGCACAAGACAGGCCCTGCCTTGGTCAGGGACTAGCAAGCGCTGGGCAGCACGAGGCAGGGAACCCTAAATTGCGTCAACCTCCCCCCAACTCTGACAGACAATAGCGTGTGCTCCAAATTCTCTTAGAAAGCTGAGGGGGCGTCCATTGTGTGGTTTGCATTGGTGCATTTGAGGTGCTGCCTGACGGCTCACCTCCTGCAGGCAGAGGATGTCCGCCCGGTAGCCCACCAGCTCCTTGAGCAGGTTCTGCTTACGGTACGCCCACGAGAGGGCCCACGGCGGGCAGTAGCTGTACATCTCGTTGGTGGCGTACAGGTCCGCCAGCACATTGTACGACACCACCGTGAAAGTCCCCGGCTTTATCAATCGCTCCCCGATCTCGGACGTGCCCTCCCCAAAGATGGACACCATCCTGCGCGGGGTGGGCGAGGGCGCGGGGATCACGCGCGAGGTGAGCAGCGTGGAGGGCGCCGCCACCGGCTGGCGCGTCTTGGCGTCCATGGGCGTGCACTCCAGCTTCAGAATGTGGCCCACGTCGTCCGAGCTCGGCGTGTAGCTCTTGCCCTGCCCCACCTCATAC
>DF237305.1:68462-95451 GCA_000708835.1 Klebsormidium nitens
GGGGCCGGATACGCGGCCCCGTTTGGCAGCCCTATGATGCTGCGCCGCGTGGCGTGGCTGCTCCCAGGAGGCCCCGTGCCAAAGAGCTCCTCCTCCTCTGGTGCGGTGTTGTTGCCATTCTGGTCCTTGGCGGGCGCGGCGGCCGCGCGTGCATGCAGCTCCTTGTGATTGCGCCACGCGGCGGCAAAGCACTGGGGGCTGCAGTGGTAGCTCTTGGCAGCCGGCAGCTTGGCCTTCACGCACAGCAGGCACTGCAGCGTGGCCACCTCGCTTGGGTGGACGCTGCACACAGCCACCCGCTTCTCGTTCTTAACCCGTAGCCTGCAGGAATGGGAGTAGTTGAAGTTAGCGTCCCCTGCCCTTGAGCGATGTAAAATGCAACTCCAGCTGGCAGCATGTAATGAGGGTTCGCTGCGAACCAGTGCCTGAACAAAGCTCTGCAAAGATGAACATTTTCCAGACCGAGTCCTTGTTCTTACCATTTGCACTGAAGGTAGTAGCCTTGCACGGGCGCGCCCTCTGGAATGTCATCGGTAGTGATGCTGTTGTCTGGCTTGCGCAGAAGCACGTACGGGGTCAATTCACAGCCCGCGATCGGAATGTCCGAAGGCAAGTGTGTTCTCAGAACGGACAGCATCTCTTTTGCGCAGGATACCTACCCTACCAGCGGTGTTCCTCAAGGCCCCAGCGTTTGGGGAGCTGCTCAGGATGCCAAACCCCATCACCCTGCGGCTAACAGGTCGAAGCTCATCCCTGATCCTAACTCAAACTACATGAAACTGGGGAGGCCCACATACTCTCGACACAGCAACCTGTGGTAAAACTTTGAGATTCGTGCCCCGCCCAAATCGTGCCAGGGATTGGCTCTAATCGTGCCCCAGCGGCAGTTAGCGGTTTTCCAGCATCAACTGTCGCCGTGATCGCCCATACCTTATTGTGCTGCGTAGACTGCACTTGCAGTGTTCTTGCTCCGTAGCTGCGATCCGTGCCCCTAGCTGCAACCCCCAAAACCTCAGAGTCGAGTCCCAGATTGCGCTGGTGCCATTTTCAGCTTTTCTACCCCTGTTGATGTTCTTCAGAGAGCACACAAATCGAGCTGGAGAAATCGGGGCTGTCACGGCTAGAGGCTTGTTCTATTATGGGAGCTTGTTCTAAACAAAATGCTCTCTTTTTTCTTGCCCGGGACGCTGGTGATGTTCAGGCCGGAACAGACTTTGTGGTCTGAACCTGGATGGGACAAACGACCGAAGCCCCTACTCGGGAGCATCAACCGGTGAGAGGCTGTCACTTCGAAGCGTACAAGAAACGGTCCCGAGCCACCTAGTATGCAAGCTTGCCATGGCTTCCAATTGCTTCCTCCCTCCACAACTTCAACACCGACTCGAGCCATAAGCAGATTCCAGAATTGTCACTGATCTGGACGTTCCGTTCATCAGGACGCCAGCAAAGAAAGCGGGTCATCAGAGAACATCAGAGAAACTCTTCGTGCTCAGTGCGAGCCAAAGGCAATTGCAATGGCGGCGGTTGCTATGGAAGTCAGCCTTCCTCAGAAAGTCCACGCTATCCGGGATGAGGAGTCCGAGGATCTGTACGCAGGGTTCAAGAAGCTGCAGAGGCAGCTGGAGTTTCTGGACATCCAGGAGGAGTACATCAAAGATGAGCAGAAGAACCTGAAGCGGGAGCTGCTGCGTGCACAGGAGGAGGTGAAGCGTATTCAATCGGTGCCGCTGGTAATTGGGCAATTCTTGGAGATGGTCGATGCAAACAACGGGATTGTGGGATCAACAACGGGGTCCAATTACTATGTGCGCATCTTGAGCACCATCAACCGCGAGCTCCTGAAGCCCTCCTCCTCAGTTGCCCTCCACCGGCACTCCAACGCTCTCGTTGACGTGCTGCCGCCGGAAGCAGACTCCAGCATCTCCCTGCTAAGCCAGTCAGAAAAGCCAGACGTATCATACTCGGTGAGTCCCCTGGTTGCATGTTGCTCACTGTTCTTCAGTCCCCTGGTCAGGAAACGTGTTGCTCTAGGGTTTGGTCTGAAGATGCTTGTCTCCACCATCTTTGCGAGGCAGTCTTCTGGATTTTCGTACCTGATATATCTTCTTACCTTTTCGTTTGGTCCAGGACATTGGGGGAAACGACATCCAGAAGCAGGAGATCCGCGAGGCTGTTGAGCTGCCTCTTACTCACCACGAGCTGTACCGTCAGATTGGGATTGATCCCCCGCGGGGGGTGCTTCTTTATGGACCTCCTGGGACAGGCAAGACCATGCTGGCCAAGGCCGTGGCCCACCACACAACAGCGGCGTTCATTCGGGTAGTCGGCTCCGAGTTCGTTCAGAAGTACCTGGGGGAGGTGAGGGATGATGCTGTCCCACTCTATTCCAAGGGCCGACAGTTTTCTGCTTCCCTGGAAAGTAGCGTAGCCTGTTAACCTTGTTTTCAAGTCAGTTCTTGGACTATGCTGACTGATTGCTAAGTCCAGCTCGTTCTTGGTCTGTGAAAGTATAAAAGCTGGTATAAAAGCTGTTGCTCAAGTCCAAGTTCGCATCTTTGCAGGGTCCTCGGATGGTCCGGGACGTCTTCCGATTGGCCAAGGAGAACGCTCCTGCCATCATCTTCATTGACGAGATCGACGCGATTGCCACCGCCCGGTTTGATGCGCAGACTGGGGCTGACAGGGAGGTGCAGAGGATCCTCATGGAGCTGCTCAACCAGGTGCGCCCATCCTCAGGAACACCCATGCAGCACCCTGCATGGGTTGGAGTTTCTTGCAACTTCTTCCAATCTTGTGAAGGCCCACCTTACAGCCTTCTTGGTCAGTTTCGTCCCTGTGCTGTTCTCTTCTGGGCTTGCTCTTGCAGGTTTTTGCCAGGTTACACCGCTCCGTTGCTATCCGACGTGGCCAGAGGCCAGCACAGGGGCTGTGTCTTGATTGCCCCCTTGTATCTACAGCTTCTTCAATCATGTCCTGCTGCTTGACTCCCCCCATTGCTGCTGCCCCCGTGATGCATTCGCAGCCTGGCGAACTGATTAACCTAGTTGCACCATTGTTCAGACGCCTAATGCTCGCATCCTCTGCAGATGGACGGCTTTGACCAGACGGTGAATGTGAAGGTGATCATGGCCACCAACCGTGCCGACACCCTAGACCCTGCCCTGCTGCGGCCCGGGCGTCTGGACAGAAAGATTGAGTTCCCCCTGCCTGACCGGCGGCAAAAGCGGCTGGTATTCCAGGTACGTCTCTTCTCCAGTTTTCCTAGGGGTGCTTCTCTTTAAGTATGGCTGGTGGATCTTCAAAGCTGCAGTGGACGCGTGCTTTTTAAGGGTTGAAAGGGCAAGTCTCTCACGATGTCATCTTGTCACAGGTGTGCACCGCAAAGATGAACCTGAGTGATGAAGTGGATTTGGAGGACTACGTGTCTCGGCCGGATAAGATCAGCGCAGCAGAGGTAAGCAGGGCTGCAATATCTCCTGCGAAGGGAATAAGATCAGCCTGATGCAGCATGGATTGAGCAAAGCTTGCAGAGAGCTGAGAGCTGCATAGAAGCAGCCATGAGCTCGTTACTTGCAGTTGGGGTTCCCCTTCCAATTCTTCTTCTGAAGGAAGTTCCTGACTCCAATCTGCCCTTGTAAATGGCAGATCCACGCAATCACCCAAGAAGCGGGTATGCTAGCGGTGAGGAAGAACAGGTACGTCATTCTGCCCAAAGATTTCGAAAAAGCGTACAAGTCGAACGTAAAGAAGTCGGATACGGATTTCGAGTTCTACAAGTAGAGAGACATCAAGCAAGCGCATGCATATACTGAATGGGTCTGGCAGTACAAGCTTCTCTGAGATTGACTTCCTGACTTACTCAACTCCATGAGAAACATGCATGTGGGTCTCAGGCAATGAAGCAGTATGAGTGCGTCCCGTTGCACTTTAACAAGTGCACCCTGAGTGGACAGATGCTCAATCCAGGCATGGCTATGCATCTGATAGCTATAATTTTCGCTTCCAGCAAGAGAAGGTCATCTTCCCCTCTTTGCCGGCCCGCAGATTGCATGACGGTCACTACCTTAGTCTGCGGCTGTGTTACCGGAACGGTGCGCATGCGTGCAGCTGCATGGTTCCAGAGCTCTAGCCAGATCTATACCTAGCTCGTACTAATTTATTTCTATAGTACGGCACATGGCGTAATTAAGTACATAAGAAGTAGAATGTTAATATACTTTTGTGTCAATTGAAGCCTGATCATGACGATCTCACATGCAATATAGCCTAGATCTGCTATATTATGACGAAAGCTCGAGCTTTCGTCGCACTGATGCGTCGATCATGCATGATTCTCGCCAGGCGGCGGCTCAGGCTATCAATTCTTATACTTTCGGCCGCCAGCGCTGCCATGTGTACTAGCTCTGCTGTATGCACTGAACGAGATCAAGGCGCCATTCACATGCAATATGACACAAAATAACGTCAAGGTCCAGATGGCATGCAGATGATGCCATTCGCACTGCATCACGTCCTGAATGCACATGATTTTCTTGTGCACATGGAGACTCAAAGGAACTTGGTGATTGCATGATGCAACGTCACGAGGTTGCCAAAAAGATTCAGACGCTACCTCACGCTGAACCAGACAGCAAGTGACAAAGCTCCGGTACGTTTTGTGATCTTCCTAAAGACACGTTAGGTTTGAAGACGACCTGATCATAATGCATCAGCGGTAAGCCGGCACGAACGTCCTAATAAGTACCTGTATGAGTCGTTTTGCAGCTTTAGCAAATTTTCGCTAACACCCAATACCCACCCAACGAATGGACCAACTAGAAAGCTCGAAGCAACCGCTGTGTATCGAAGCATCCCAATTCCTTTAGGTACAACCATTACTCTAGTTATTACAAAGAGCTGCAAAAGGGATGCGGCTGTCCGATCTGTCGAGCCCCTCTTGCGACTTGCTAGTTGGGGGACAAGGAATGCGGCTTTCTGGTTTAACAGTTCCATCTTGCAAGAGTGGGTTGGAGTTTTGGGCCTGCTTCCCCCTGAAATCCTCCACCAAGCTCGAGAAATCAGGAGCACGAAGAGACTCGATGGTTGCCTGTGGGGGTACTTCGATGTGACGCCGTTTGGGAGTCCGGGCGGTCGAGATGTCGTCCTGGGACAAGGCATGCCAGGATGTGAGCCGGCGGAACGGTAGACCATTCGTAACGGCGGTTCGCCTCTCGCTACACAGGCTTTGTGCAAACGAAGAATCTCTGATTCGAAAGATAAAAATTGACTGTAGCCTGGCACGTTCCACAAGCCACACCAATGGCAGTACTTCCAATCACCGAAAAATGTGCTCGTGTTGGTGCGCGCAACATGTGACGCGCTTACCAGCAGGTCGTGGTCGAAAAACTGGTCCAGCGCAGCCTGGACGTCGGTAACGTCGCGGCTGTGGTGCTCCTCGTCCCTCGCAGCCGCCGTCCCGCAGTTGGTCACCACCGCCGACAGGGCACCCAGGCTGCGCACCTCCTCCGAGTGGGCACCTGGGGCACACCCACGCGGCACAGCTCAGCACGGCGACGAACGACAACTCGAGCTGGACGGTGGCGAACCTGCTCTGCCCTTGGCCACAGGGATCCGTGAAATCGATCCGAACTGGAAGAGCCCAAAACTCGCCAGGAGGCTAGGCGGTTGCGATTGCCAAGCCTGCTCACCTGTGACAGCGGTCGTGATGCGCTGGTGCACGTCGTCTGCGGCTTTGGCTGCCGTTGTGGTCCACCCCTCCACGGTTGACAGCAAAGCCGTGTCCGCCTCCCCGGCCGTTCTGCAGCCAGACACCGAGAGTAAGACGAAGGGCCGAATTGAGGCCGAAAAAGCTGCCGCTGAGCAGACATCCTGCGCGTGCGGGTGTGCGCACAGGGTCAAGCTGCCTCGCTCGCACACGCGCTCTGCTCACCTGCGCTCTGCCGCCTGCCGGTCTTGCTGCTCCTTCTCGTGCTGGGCGATCGTGGCTTGCAGGGCCGTCCAATGATGCGCGCTGGCCACGCGAAGAGACGCACTGCAAAATAGGCGGGGAACTCAACACATGGCTCTAGAGAGATAGCTTGTGCGGTGAGCTGTAGGCTGTGTCTGGCCTGCAGCCATTGTGCGCTAAGCGTCAAGAAACAAGATTCGGCGAAAGGAAGGCAGCAAGTCGCCTCGCGGCCGCTCCTCGGTGTGTGGCTCACCTCTCTTGCGCGGTCTCTTCCATGGCCTGCCCGCCCTGCGTGAGCGCCTGCAGGGTGGCGTGCGCGGTTTTCTCTGCGTGCTGCTCCCACGTGCGGGCCGCGTCGATGGCGGCGTGGCCGTGCTCGCCCATCGTGGCCAGCGCGGCCTGCACGCCCGCCTCTCCGGCGACCAGCCCGCCCTCGAGCGCCTCCACGCGCGTCGCCAGCAGCGCTGCCTGCCGGCCCAGCGTGGCGCCCACCAGCGCCGACACGCGCTCCACCAGGGCCGCCTCCTCCGCAGCAGCCTGCGCCTGCAGTCAAGCACGCAGACACTGGTCAAAATATAGACAACAGGGACACGACACCGCGACCATCATCCTTGTAGAGAAACGTCAAAGGCACTTCGGCGGAAGTAAGACTCTCTAGTTACGCCCCCCTCTCTACCACTTCTTACATAATTCTGAAGATTGTATGCTACGATCTATTGTAACCACTCTTCCAAAGGCCTTCTATTTGACCGTTGCAAGAGAGAGTTTGTTGGTCAGGTTCGCCGGCTCACTTTGTAGTCTTGGACCAGGGTGGCCAGCACCTGCGTGTTGCCCCGGTGCGTCTCCGCCGCCAGCAGGCCGCAGTCTCGCGCCGCCTGCTGCAGCGTACCCAGGGCAGACTGCATGCTCGCGCTCATGGCCTGGCACGAGCCCAGCGCCGCGCTCGTGGCCTGCCCCAGAGAGAACCGTGTCAGGCCCCGTCGCAGAGACCAGCTTGCATTACAGCTTTACGACCCTCGACAGCGTGCCAGAGGGGAGTTCACGGTGTGTTTTGAACAGCTGTGCGCGTTCTTTTCGTCTTCGCAACCAATCGCTCAAGCAACTGAGAAAAGACAAAAGTGGTCATGATGATTTTCGAAAAGTTCTCCTTTCATCAGGTGAGGCGGAAATGTGGTAGAAGGGAGAGCTTGCAGATAATTGGAGAAACCTGGAAGAAGCAATATACGGACGCGCAAGAAAGAGGTCCGCCCGAAAACGTTCAAAACGGATTGCTAACAACAGAGACCATGCACGCGCAGATTGTTTCATTTCCAATGCCACGAGGCTGGCTCTGTCCTCAAAGGGGCCTTTCAATCTTTTCAAGACGAGCTTGCCACAAAAGGATGACCCAAATTGCACAAGGAGTCTCGAACAGGCCCATAACTGCTCAACGTCGTGCTCTCCCCTGGCCAGCAGCGCGCCTCACCTCCCTCTGCTGCTGCACCATGGCCGTCACTTGCTTGTGCTGCGTATCCAGGGCCCCCTGCAGTGCCTTGAGCGTCTCCCCCGCCTCCTGCACGGCCCTGCCCAGCCCCGCCTGCGCCGCGGCCGCCGCCTCCTCGTCCTCCTGCTCCGCCTCCCCCCTGCGCTGCGCGCCCGCGTCTACGTGCTGCCGCACCTGCTCTAGGGCCCGCCCCGTCTCCCGCTCAAACAGGTCGCGCAGGTCCGCCGTCGCCGCACTGAGGGCTGGCAGGTCGCGCTCCTTGCGGTCGGTGAGCGCGGCCAGGCCCGTCGCCAAATGCGCGAGCTGGGCCTGCTGAGCCGCCACTGCAGAGTGAATGGCCGACTCCAGTGCGCTCAGCTGGCCCGCGACGCGCGCATGGGCCGTCGCACCCGTGCGCTTGTTGGACACCTCGACGGAGGACTTGCGCTCTGGCACACGGAACAAGTGGCCGTGATTATTGGGGGACTCGAACACTGGCGGAGAGATCTCAAAACGGCAAAATGTTCCGTAGTGGGAACTCATACTTGAAAGTTCGCGTGTAGCTCCTAACGCGGGTTTTGATGTAGGTACACCTCATGCAGGATGCAAAAAAGTCTTGGTCGCAGAGCAGGCAAACTGTGAGGTGGGAGCTCACCGATCTTTGCGAAGAGGCCAGTTACGTCCTGCGAGGTTGCGTGCAGCTCGGCTCGGAGGCTGTCCGCCTTCTTGACAAGGGCTTCCTCTGCACAAGAAGAACCGAAACGAGTGGGGTATCAGCACACGGGCAGCCATCTACGTAGAGGAGACGAAACACGCATGGAGGTAAGACGATAAGAACCAGAGTCAGAGAACACGCCCTCAAATCCTCATGCGTCATCGAGTGGCGTAGCTGTCCCGTCGCACCTGCTCGTTTCTGGCAGGCAATCACGAAGTCCCGCTCCTGGACCGCACCCTCCGCCTTCTGCAGGGCGGCCTGTGTGTCCAGCAGCGCTGCCTGCGTCTGCTCCAGCTGCCCCTGTCGCCAGCAAGCGGAACGAGGTCAACGCTGAGGAAAGTAGGCATCATCATCTGCAATCTTGTACTGGAGACCCTGAGGAGGCCCGTAAAAGGAGTCGAAGTCCACGAGAACAGACCGGGCTGCATCTTTGATTGGCATAAGAGCCCACTGGTAAACGTGTTCGTGAGCTGGCAGCCCGTCTCACCTGGGTGGCGGTGTGCCGCAAGGTCAAGTCCTCGAGCTGCTTCTTCTGCTGCTCGCACGTCTCCGTTGTCTCCTCCAGCACCTGCAAGGCCAGGGAAAACCAAGTTGGGGACTGCCCTTAGGCGCCACGCGGAGGTCATCGTCACACACTTCGAAGTGTCTGCCTGATGGGAACCTTTAGAGTTCCTTCAGAAGCTAGCAAAATACCGTTTTGCTTCACAGTTCATGGAGGGAAGGGACTTGGTGACGGCCCGTACCTTCTCCTTCGCCTCTGCTTCCGTTTCTAGCACCTCGACCCGCTCTGCCAGCTCCTGCATGCAAAAAATGGATGGCTTATCACCAGCAGACTCACTCCCAACAACACTCTTAAGCGACAGTGAGGACGTAGCCAGGCATATTGTGTTACTCGCATTCCAACAGCAAGACCTCCGACGTCCGGGCGGGCAGGAGACATGCACACCTTCTTGTAGGCCTCGTCCTCGAAGTAGCGGTCCCGGGGAACGTAGATGCCGTTTTTCTCCCTTGCGGCGCCCAGCTCTGCAATGGGGTGAGACAGTCTAATCAGTGGTTATAGTCTTCTTGATTCAGCAACAAAGGGTGACTGATTGAATACAGTATTGCAACCGTAGCGCAAGACCATAAGAGCGCTTTAGGAAGTTGAAAACAAAAGTTGAACCCAAACTCTACTAAAAGCTTGGGCCCTCAGGATGTGTTCTCAAAAGAGGCGGCCCACCTTGCTTGAGCCGGTCGATCTCGTGCGCCATGTCCTTGATGAGGGCGGTCTTGGTCATCTTCTGGTTCACCTCCGGCTTGTTCTTGATGTTCTTGGCACGCTGGGCATAGTCCAACGTGCTCAGCGTCTCCTCCAGGCAGTGCGCATTGGGGGACACGGTGGCGATGATGCACGTCTTGGTGCGGCCCCCCAGGGAGTCGCGCAGCAGGCGGGTGAGCTTGCTGTCGCGATAGGGGATGTGCCCCAGGTGCTCCACCAGCGCGGTGATGACGCGGCCCAGCGTCAGCAGGCTCTTGTTGATCAGGCCAGCCTCCTGGGCACGGCCCTGCAAACAGGAGCGAACGCCCAGGAAAGCGTCATTCGCAGGAAAGAAAGCAAGTCACAACAACCTTGCGGACCTGAACAGGACTATCAGAACATGTCTGCATGTGCATCAGGGGGTTCGGGGGATTACATATGAGGCGAGACCATTTGACCATGGTGCTTTCGTTGTGTTGACGAGGTGTCTGCTCTGATCAAATCCAACCCAACTGCCTAGCCACTTGTAATAGTCCCCAACTTACATCTGCCCTGCTGGCCCCCGAGCGTGAGATGTTCTCTGACCCAGCAAGGTCGACCAGGTTCAGCTTCCCACACTTGATGAGCTCCTCGCCCTCAGGTGTGGACTCCTTGATGTGGATGGTGATAGCAAAGACGGAGTGCGAGCGGCTGCAGCAGTGCAAGTCTTGTTAGGATACATTCAAGGACGAGTCCTGCCTTTGCCTTGCTTGCACAACAACGAGCTAGTGCGTCCTTATTGCCCACGATTGATGACCCTGCATTCGATTGAGGATGTTCATACCTGGATTGCTTGTTGAGAAGAGTTTCTGCTGTCCGCCGCTTGGCTGAACCTCTGTCCAGAAGGCTATAGATCTCCCCTGCATTCTTCACAATCTCCTCCTCTAGGCCCCGCACAATGACGCCGCCCCGCCCATCTTCCATAAGGGCAAGCGGCTTTCGGGAGCCACCATCGGCGGAGGACCCCTGCACGAATACCAGACCCCGCTGTTGTATACCGATGGTGTCCCATTATACTGGTATGCTCAGGGGTCTCTGTAAAAGACATAGGTGCATCATATTGGTCTCAGTTTTGGCACACCAGATTGCAGATTGTTTGCCTGCCCTGTTCTAATGTGTTGAAAGGAGCAAGAGCGTCACATACCTTGATCATGTCCACATCGGTGGCTAAGAGGTCGGTAATCTCCTCATTGTACAGCTCCAAGAACGTAGTTTTCACACTGTACTCGGCACTCTGGCTTTCGAGTGTGTCAAAAATCTGTTGTACGGCTCGGGGAATAACCCCTGCTCCTTCTGGCAAGGTGGAGTCCTGTCACGAGAAGAGCGTGTCCCTCTTTTGTTTCTTTATGCAAAGGGATTGGCGAAGCCAGTTAAGCAGGCAGATCAGGGTCTCAATTCTCACTGATTCGCATGCTGCAGGAGCAGATGTGCTAGTCGTCGGGCGCCAAGGAAATGCTACTTTTATGAACTTACCTTGCCCTTCTTAGCGTTGCCTTCCATGGTATACGTTTTGCCTGTTCCAGTCTGCACCACAGCATTCCAGCTTGGTTAGCCATGTTGTTGCCCCTACTTGTACACCTGGCCAGCCAATGCTTTGCAAGATCACAGCATATCAGTGGCTTTGCTTCTTCAATGGCGACAGAGCGTTTGCTGCTAGACTTGCCACTGCCCTCACCTGTCCATAAGCAAAGATGGTGCAATTGAAGCCCTCGAGTACTTCATGCACAATGGGCACCACCGCTTGCTCATAGAGTTCGCATTGTTTGGACTCCGGTCCAAAAACCTGGAAGAGCAGCAGTGCAGAATTTAGAAATAGGATGCTTTTGCTTTGTTGTCAAACATAGCAGACCCATGATTTTCAGGATTACCAAATTCTGGTCAATCGCTTGAACAGCTTCTATGAAAACCAAAACCATGCCCATTTGCAAGGCTGGATCGAAAACCAACCTTTCGCCGTCGCTCTTCCCAGGCTGCCATTCAAGGATCAGCTTTTGAATCTTACCTTGTCAAAAGTGAATGTTCTATCAATCTGTTTCCCCGCTATGCTTTGGTGTACTGCCACTTCTTTCCGCGCCTCATTGCACACTACGGCCTGAAAAGCACTTTGCTTGCTTTCCTCCTCATTGCTCGGCCTGCATACGGAAGGAAGCAGATTCAGGAGTCACGTTGTACAAACATTGCACTTCATGTATGATTCCTCTTTCCAATAAGAAGCAGCTTGTTGGAGAAGGGCATTCCCACCACCGGACGTGATCGTACTCACCTGCATCTCACAAGCACCTGTACATTCACGCCTTTGTCCTTTTCTCGCCCACCATGCACAGCAGCCATTTTGGCTGGTGGCAGGAACTAGATTGCCCAGCCTGAAACCCTAAACTTTGCGATCCAATGTCTCCTGACAAAGTCTTATGACTTGTTGGCAGCCCTCTTTTCTATGCTTGCGCTGAGCAGTGCATCTCACTTGCAAATACACCAACGATACTGAGGATTGTAGAGAATGTTGAGACCATCTTTTGCGCAGATGTCATTGATCAATTGCAATAGAGAACGTTAAAAGTGCTTGCTGCGTGCAGACTGATGTGTTCTTGCACCTGCTTTCCGATCGTCAGGTGCCCTCTCATCAGACAAATTTCAATCAAATCTCTCAATTGGTGCACTTCTTGCTGCAAGTGCTACCGTTCAACCTAAACCTTCCTTTCTCATGCTGCCAAATACACCTTGCAAGCTGATCCATATGCTAGTCCCGAATGCTACTCTTCTGCCAGCCAGAGCATGCCATGGTACACACTGGCAGTGGAGGAGGCACAGCAGCTTGGTCCGGACTCCGCAGGCTTCAACAACATGTTTTGTTCGCCATTTGTGCGCCAATATACGGTAATTTCGATGGCCTCAGCCTGAGGCTCCGAGTGACCGAGTCCAGGCTCCTCTTCAAAAGAATTGAATTTGAAAGTGCGTCAAGCTCGTTCTTAGAATACCATCGAGAACTTCGAGCCGTCGATGAGGTGACCCACGACAGGCTTCTCGATCGTCAGATCATACTGTCATCTACGCCTGGGAGTCCATCAGAGTCATATTACACTAGGTATGCATTTGTGAACAAAGGATTCGCCTGATACCTTCCCTTGTCTAGTTACCGTACACAATGGCAACCAGGCTTGAACCAGCTGCAGCCTGGCCCTGACTCTGAGGCTGCATGAGGACCGAGGTATCGTGTTGACAGCTCAGCGATGACATGAGAAAGTAGACCAGGACTCGGGAGAATGGCATGGCTGCAGGCGCCATTGTCTGGCTCGGATGAGGGGTTCACATCCCCGGGTTGGGCGGCGGAAAGACGGTACTGTGCTCCGTTGATGCAAGGGGCACGGCGATAGCTTGTTAGTGGTTCTTAGGTCTTTGCAAGGGTTCTTGTTGTGCTTGCTTACAATGGCGGGGATGGTGGCATCGCAGGCCGGCATGGGCGTCACAAAGCTGGTGACGCTCGTTGTTGGGGCAGGTAAGTACGCACAGGGTATACGTATGATTTAAGGGATCCAAATATTTTGCTTCTGTTTGAGTCTAGCTCGTTTCCTACATCGTATTGTGTGAACAGGCGTCCTGCTTTGCGAGTCTACCTCAAAGTACGGAGGTTTTCCGCATATGATTTACTTTCTGGTGCAGGTCTCGGAGGCGCATATGTGCTGGGTAACAAGAGTGTTGGGTCCTTGTTCTCAGATCTATCAAAGGTAGGTTTGCCAAACTTCACGCGCAGCAAACCCATGCCATGTAGCATTTAAGCGTGCGGCCACTTTTTCAAACTCTTGCCACTTTTTCAAACTTTTGCCTGTTGCGTTCCTTATAGTCTGGTTGACAGTGCTTACTTGTCTCGCTTTCCTTCACTGCGTATCCTTTATGCTTGCAGGTTCTTACCCGCCACCTTGCTCCAAGTTCAGACAGTGAGCTGGGAGATGGGGACGGGGCTGGTCGAGGGATTGACGCAGCAACTGCAGCACTGACAGCGCAAGTGAGTAGAGCGCTGGTTAGCAAATTGTGTTCCTCAGCCCAGGCCGCTGCTGTGGGCGATGAAGCCGCAATGCTGAAAGAAAGAGGGGCCCAAGACATACAGTTTTTCAAATCCGTGATTAACTGTTTGTCTCTTTTTTCGCCCAGGTTCGCCGCTTGTCTCAAGAGATGAGGCAGCTAGCCGCAGCTACGGGGAGCCGAGTGACAGTGGTCAGCACCCGGGAGCAAAAAGGTGAGGAACGCTTGGGTTTGGCTGAGAGCGCTATCGCTGTATTGGGGGACCAGGCTATCCCAGGAGTGTCTGACTATCAAGTGTTTAATTGAAAGGCTGGACAGCTCCCCAAAGAGACATGCTGTTCTTGCTCTCACTTGTGTTTCCTTTTGCAGGAACTTTGGTATCATTAGCTGTTCCTATTGCGGTCGCAGGGGCAGGGGTATACGTCTACATGTACTTCAAGGTTAGTACAACTTTACGTTACTGCTTTGATGCGGAGTGGCTTTGGTGTAGCAATCTGTACATAATAAGATAAGTTCTCAGCTGTAGTGGCTCACTGTTGTCCTCCTGTGCCAATTGAAATTCTAGCGACGATCGGCCGAAGATTTGCCCTCTTGCACTGCAGGGCGTCACCTTGGCAGATTTTATGTACGTCACCAAGAAGAGCCTCGACGGTGCCGTTGTCAACATGCAGAAAAGATTGGATCAATTTACAGCTTCTCTGGTGGTAAGTTGCTTTCCCAATGATATCCATAGACAAAGCACCTCAGAGGGCAGATCTTGAAGGATGCGAGTAGCTAAAAGTCAACCTGATGCTGGATCAGGTGGTCTTGTTCTGCTGACCACATGGATCCGTCGGATGAAAGGCAAGAGCAGTTCTATTCTTTCTGGGTCCTGCACGATCAAAATTGCGGAAAATCTTTTTGCAGGCCCACAAACGAGATATGGCAGGGCGCCTGGACAAAGTGAATCGTATTCAGGAGGAGGGTGCGGTCATCCAGGGGCAGATCAAAGATCAAGTAAGGTCGACGGGTGATTTGTCAGCTCTTGGGTGACAGTTGCGTGCCCCATGGCAGATTCTCCATTGCTTATTACCTGTAGTGATTGTTGCATCGAGGTTATGCTGCACTTGGATGCCAAGTTTTGCCAATCTGTTGATCATGTCCTCCTTGTGCAGGTTGATGAGATGAGTGGAAAAGTGCTCCGTGTGGGTCAGGACATTGAGGCGGTTCAGCGGATAGTTCGGGGACTGGTGAGGGCATTTCTAACAAAGGTCCAGCAAGAACAATTCAGAAGTTCGCAACGAACAGATGTTTCTGTCTGTAAATTTCCTATGGTCACTGAAAACCGATGCTGTAGCAGTGATTTCTTGCATGTTGCACACAGGAATGGGTGTTATCAGCTTCATTTGTGGTGCCAATATGCTGATTCTGCCCACTTTGCGTGCTTGTACAGGAGTACAAGCTGGAGGAGGTAACTGACAAGCAGGACTTCAGCAACCGAGGCATTATGTACCTGTGCTCCTTTGTCACGGAGGGCATCGAGGGCCGGCAACCTAGGCAAGAAACGATCCAGGTGAGCCGTCGAAAGGCAGCGGGCCACTGTAGGACGGAGAAACTTGTGTTTGGCCCTTGCAGCAATAGGGTGAGCAAACCACCAGACATCAAATCATATTGATTCGTCAAATCATGGCTGCTCCTTCTTCCTGGCTGCCTGAAGGCTGGCTGGCACGATCTGTTCCTCCGACTTTGTTGGCTCCAGTACATACATTCTGTTGTATGCAGGGCCTGCGTGCTCTTCGGCTCGACCGAAGTGCTTCCATGCCCATGGGCAATGGCCAATCGTTGTCTCTCAAGGTTAGGCTGCATTCTTCGACTTCCTTGTTTGCAAAGTGTACAAAAGTTCTTGGTGCCAGTGCCGGGCTTGAAGGTCTACTTTCAATTGAAAGTTTTGAAACTTGGTGAATTGACATCCTGTGTTCTGCTGGCGAACTTGACCCTGTTGATGGATGTATCTCTTAAAGTTCGTGCGTATCGAAGGCATGGGCCGTTGATCAATCGTCCTGATGGCTGAGAGTTGTCTCCTCAAATTGCTAGATGTTTCAAGCACGTTGCGCTTGTAGATCATGTGCATATGTCTAAGTCTTCACCTTGGCTAGAAGAAGGAACCGTATATGTCTCTTGCCATGTAGCTTGCTCGGGCGTATGTGCTGTTCTTGGTAGTATGAAAGTTGAGATGTCTAGACAACTCCCTCAATCATTGTTGTCCTGTCGCGAACATGGAGGCTTGGTCTCTTTCTACTGGCGATATGGTTTGATCAGTGTATCCTTCTTCGTGCAGGGTCTACAGCTTCTGTCAAATGGAGTTGGCAACGTTGCAGCCAGCAATGCTGCCAGTGGTGCCAGCACAACCACAAGCTCACCAGCAGACTCACCACACACAACGTTACAAGGGAATGGAAGGTAAGGGGATACGCTTGTGCAACCTGTTGGGCAAATGCTCCTTCTAGAACACTGGTTATCTTTTGCCATCGATACTCTGGATATTGTACTCCTATGTGGACTTCTTTGCAGCCAAGTTCGGACTTATTGCAGATTCCCCATAGCAGATTGGGAAGTTGAACTCCTGTTGCATGGGGAAGCACGTTAGAAGCCCTTTTCGTACTTTTGTGTTGTGAGATTCTAATCTTCTTTTTCTTTCCATATGCAGATCAGGATACGGTTAAGTGAGCATTTTTTGGGCCCCTACTTGTCATACTAATATCTGTACAAAGTCAATATAGTGGATCTTGAAGCTTCGGGTCGAACTCGGTGAGGATTTTAAATGTCTTTTGGTCATCCGTCTGGTAAACCAAACGGTGATGTTCATAAGATGTGTGTATTTGCAGCATCAATCGAGGAGCGTGTTCGAAGATGTTTCAATAGTCACTATTGCATATGTGCTTTGCTGAGGAACACGTTGTATATGGTTGCGTGCTTCTAGACAGGTTGTGCCGCCTAACCGGGCAATACGATGCTCAGACGACCTTGCCGATGGTCTCTTTTCGTTCTCGCCGTAGCCAAATAGGCCATTCACTTCTCATGGCATACATGTATGAAGTGTGTGTTTCTTGGTGCTACCGGCGTTATCTTTAGGCTATGCTAGCTCAACTCTACCAAGTATTCTAAATATCCCAGCCGAAGCGGAAATTCCAATCCTATTACAATTCGTGTTCGTTGCATAAACTTGTCTCCATGTGCCAATCCACTACCTAGCTTGAACGTAGTCACAAAGGAGGAAGAGCGGCAGCCGCGGATGGGTATGTAGATGCTGGTAGAATATCGGCAACTTCGGGCTAGTGCAAAGCTAAACACTGGTTTAAGTCGGATACATAACGCTGATCATGTTATGTAATTCGTCGGATAAAGCGTACGTTGACATGGACTTTGTGTGTGTATATGGTTGGGTTCTTGTCGCATCTGTGCTAATTAAGCGTGATAGCGTAAGGGCCACCCAAGTTTGTGAATAGGGTCACGAGATAAGAGAGCATGGCGGCAGCTCGAATGGATGCCGATCTCAACTATACCTAGATGGATGTATGCTCGCTTTTGGTTGGGAGCTGCTGATCACTGAGGAGTCATTGCATATTCATGTGCCCGGAAACCAATTAAAATCACAAACGGTTGGTGAAAGTCCGTCACTACAACCTGACGAACTCCTATCCTAAAGAACGTTTCATAGAGAATGTTTTGGCGTCGAACCACTGTCGCCAAATAGACGACTCAGCATGCATGGCGCATACGGTACGGAGTAGGGCGAACTAGAGCTGTGCAGTTAATAGAATCCGACATTACCGTAAAAAACCGGGGTGGGCTCTGACGCACGGTCGCCGGGAGCGTGACCTGGCGGGGGGAGTCCCTATTCCGCGGACCGGGAAAACGCGGAAACTTGGAAACCGCGGAATATAATCGGCCTCCTTTCGGATTTCTCCGAGATGGGGGGGGCATTAATCCTGAAAATTATGTTATTGTGCGCGCGCAGCCCGCATTATCTGCCGGTTATGAAGTATCATTGAAGTATTAGAAGTACTGTCTGACCAGTCCGACAGCCCGCTCGGCTCGGCCTCCGGAGTCTCCGTCAAGGCCTCTTGACCTCTAGCTAATATTATACCTGTTCACGTCTATAATGCAC
Source organism: Klebsormidium nitens (assembly GCA_000708835.1). NCBI lineage: Eukaryota > Viridiplantae > Streptophyta > Klebsormidiophyceae > Klebsormidiales > Klebsormidiaceae > Klebsormidium > Klebsormidium nitens. The sequence goes on from DF237305.1 coordinate 86,027, forward strand.
ATGCGTCGCTCACTCAAATCGCAATATGGCAGATGCTCAGTTCGCTTCTTTCCCAACTAAGTCAAGTGCGTCATCTTCAAATCTTCATGCGGAATGAGAGCGCGCCACAGAAACAGCAAAAAGAGTAGCTTCCCAGCATGCATATCTAGGAACATAGCTAGGAAACATAGCATTACCGATACCTTAGGCATCTCAGTCTGCTAGAAACAGAGAAAGTTCTTGGCAGAGTCAGTGTTCACTTTTTGTTGGTTGCCGGCCCGCGCTTGTAGAAGCAACTGAAAACGCTTCAAATAGGTTGCTGCATCGTTAGCTCAACATAGCATTGTCAGTAGCCGCATGGCGCCAAAAAAACAGGTTGCGTTTGATCTGTCGCGCAACCGAACAAAAGAGATCACTCCAGTCAAGAGAGCATTGACAGATGAACCATGTGTCTACCGTACACCTGGCAACAGTATTGCTGATAGACAGGAAGCAGCTCTTGGAAGTATTCAGCACCGGGAGCTGGCACCGCATGCATTTCTAGATCCCCCATGTACAATTCACGCCCGCAGAAAACCTAGGCTTGCTTCCAATTGCAGCCTTTCTCTTATCTGCGATCAGACGGCAGCAACAACATCTCCAAAAGCAGCAACTACTTGTTCACGCACACTAACGAGCTTTGAGGGGTTCCAAGCATTTGCTGATAGCCATCCGGAACTAGCTTTCCGGAACACGGGGTAAGCCACCGATTCAGATGTGTTTGTGCTCACAGCTTGCTCCATAGCTGCAATCTCTTGCTCTTTTCGAACATTGGTGTTTTCCACCACAAAAAGTGATTAGGGTTTTGTGCTTCCTCACCACCCTCAAAATCGGAAGCCAGATCAAGGCTGAGATATCTACGTTTCAAATGCGGGTGGTTTCAGGGTAGGTCATCCTTTCTCACGTGTAACTTTGAAGGCTAGCCCATATAAGCAGCTCCTTTACCGATCTAGGATCTTGCTCTAACTTCCAAAATGTATGACGTTGTGCAGTCAACCTAACCTCCTCTGGCATGCGTACGTGAGCACCTACAAGCCCGAGTACATGACAATGGCAGGACTTCCTAAAAGTAGACAAGAGGTCAATGCCCTAGAGGTGAGTCAACATTTTGGGGGCGGACAACACCTCGGATCCAGATTTCCAGTCTCTGCAAACAGTTCTCTTGCCAGAAGATGTAACATCAACATGTCAAGCCAAGGATCTTCCTCTACGTTCGACCGCCTCTAAAGCACCCTAAAGTGAGCCTTATACCACGACTGCATTTTCATTTGCAGGCAAGGCACCCTGGGCTAGTGTTCAAAGCGGTGACCTATAAGAGAGAAGCATACAATGCCAACGACATTGCGACACAGCTGCGAGATCCGGGGCATCCAGCACAATACGCCGAAATCACAAACGTGTATGACACAGTGGACTCCATTGATGCCCTCCGCGTGCTCGCGGCAGGCTTGTTCGGAGCAAAGGCCCGCTCTCTTGCGCCGCTGAACTCAACATGTTCAACCACTATCAATTGCTCCCCCATCCGGTAAGCTCGCAGATCAACGCCTAGCTCGTGCGCACCTTAGTTTCTTCCTTGCATTCTTGTAAGTTTTGAAAGGCATTATCGCCCTTCTCGATTGTCTCTTGAAGCCTGTCAATGTACCTCTGTTGGAGTTTCTTCTTCCATCACTTGACACATTGCAGTTAAGTGTGTCACGCCAGTCGGGTGGCCACCAACGTGCTCTTTTCATCAGCAGGCACCCTGTTGTCAATTTTAGAGCAGCCTAGTTACTGCCGCTTGACTTATCGCCTCTCCAGTTTCAAACTACCTTCTACACGCGCATTTCTGCCTTGACAGCAAGACCCCTCTCATTGCACAGGTTTGGACCAGAGTCCGGCGTGCTCCCGCTTGCTGGTCGCCGCCTTGGGGCTCTGGTAACACCACACAAGAGAGATCATGTCTTAGCTAGGGAGGAAGCCATTGCCTTCATGTCCAGTCGCAGCTTTTTTGAGAACCGTGGCTTGCGTGACGTGCACATACCCCGTCCCGGTGCAGACTCAGCGCATAGCAGCCTGGCCTATTTCTGGGAGAAAGCATGTGCGCGAAAAGGTGGGGCATGCGAGGATTCGAGTTGCATTCTGGTGCAACTTCGTGGCGTTTTGAATCGCGGCCTACCGTTCATGTGCTAAGGGTTGCCAGCGAACTGAAGAGCTTCTTGGATCAGAATCGTTTACTCGGGCCGAGTATGAAGACATGAAGCACAAATGAATACACCTTTCAATCATTGCCGCTGCCCAAAGCCCAGGTCGCGGCTCCACAAAATCAAATCTCAGTAAGTCCACACTGCCGGTCTACAAAAGGCACCTACATTCCCTCGATTTTAAGCGTGACGGTTCATACAAAGACCTAAAACATGAAAGTCTTCTTTGCAGGATTGCAGCTTCACTCCCCAGCTGACTGGTTGACATGGCCATCTCAAGATGTCATCCCGGTTGGATGCAGTCCTCTTACATCTACCTTCTACCTCAAGGGCTTTATGCATCTCACTGACGAGCACCATGAGTTGCTTGGCTTGACGGCAAGGAATGGGGTCTTCTGGGCCTCGTCGATTCTTCCTGTGGGGGAGGCGCTCCTCTGCGTTTGGAACCATGGCCTTGAAAGCGACGAGCAGGTTCGTCCTTTAAGTACACTTCTCCTCTTCACTACTAGTACTTGCCAAGATTGTGGTTTGTAGGACTCTTTAAAGTAGGAGTCGGTCCATTGTCATCTGCTTCCCTCAGGATCAAGGCTGGATCAAGGCTTGACAAGGCTTGACAAACCCCGCTATCTACTAACAAGATTCAAAAATTTACTTGTGATAAGTAGGACTTTAGGATATTCAAACAAGTGCACTGGTCCCGCGCTAACATTTTAAATCCACGTACTGCACACAAAGTGCTGCAAACCAGATTTCATTTACTTTGCGGCCCTCAATGTCCAGCCTTGATCCGCATCGGAACTTTCTGTCACGGATCTTGAAAGGTTCCAATGTAAACATGGTTTCTACTTTAATAATCCCGACTTGAAGCTTAGAGGACCTCCACAGTCTTCAATTCCTTCGACACATCCCGTTCATACGTCCCCAGCCAAGAATTATTAGCCAAGATCTCCAGCGTAGCGGCAAACCCGCATCTTTCATTCTCGCAGCTGAAGGCACGCTTGAAGGCTAAAGAAGACGAACTGCTGAAGGAATTGGACCCTGGAGAGACCCGCGAGCTTGCCGCCATGCAGCCCGGCTGCCTTTGGTTCGGAGTTCGACAAACTGATGCGAACGTTGCGGCTTTCCACCGACTCTGTTCCGTAGCCTTCGGGGAAGATTATCTCCAACTCTTCTTGCAACACTCGGCGGATGACATTGTCCCACCGGCCGCCATGCTCAGCTTCATCAACCAGCTCTTACCCGTCGAGGCAGCATGGTTCCTCGAGATCTCAATGGCGTTTCCCCCGGGGTTCCTTGCCGAGCATGGGATTGATATCAACATCGGGTAGGACACTCAGCTCGCGTCGCCTCGAGCGCACGGGCCCCAATCATGGAAGCCCTTGCTCGCTGGTTTAGTAGTAACGTGTTTCATGTATCCTAGATACTGTGTGGGCCCCAAATATTAGTTCGAGTAACATTCGTTACACGAATCAGTGTGACATAAAAGGCAGGCGTCCGCTCGAATTGCGTAGAGATTGCTCTTGGTTTGCACAAATGTTCTGAAAACCGTCCGTTATTAGACTTTCCTGCTGCCGTCATAGAGACGTCCGTTCAAGTTCTACGTAACGTGACTACGCACCACGTACATTAATGCTTTCGTCAAAGCTATGCTGCTTTTGCTCAACCGTGCGTTACCACTCCTTTCTACTACAGATGGCAAGATCCCGGAAGCGACTTTATTGCCGCTGCTAGACATGCTGTGGCGACCTTTGGCCGTAACGCCACAGGAGCGCACAACTTTGCAACAGCCAAGGACCTTTCCCGATGTCTGCTAAGCAGAACCTACATTACCAGGAAGGATCCAACGGCACCACCAGGCTGGACGGAAACCAAGTGGATGAAGGGAATTGACGCACCGTCTCTTGTCATAAAGGTAATATGGTACTCTTGTAGGCTCCAGCCGTATACGATACGTGATTCTTCGGTCACGTCGATTGTCCTTCCATGCTAACATCAACGCAGGACTTGTGTTCTGGCTTGCATCTATATCATAGTTTGCCCCACATCACTGATCACACACAAGCGGCTGTAAGTCCAGATGGCTATATGAAGAGTTGGAGACCACCAACCACAACGCGAACTTAACGAGGATTGATCTAGTTCACCGAGCTTACTCTTCTAAACCGAGGTTTGATGCCTCCATTACTCGTCGAGGGCGATTTATACTTTCTTTAGCAGGCCCTCCGTGTTTTTTAAGGCTCATCAAAACAGTTTTGTATTGAGGCCAGCCAGAGGTATGAATTGCAGCTCATGGAGAGTTGCCCGGTGGACATGCTTTCGCCGGCGGAGGCGGCCGCCTTCCGAGACGAATTTCAAGCTTTGGGCGAGCTCTTCTCTGACCAACACAAGAGCACCGAGTGAGTTTTAAAGACACCTGAGACACGCAAATTGGAAAGCTCTTCGTATATATAGGACACGAGAAGATTAAGCAGCATAATACTTTGTCTTGTTTGTGACACCCCAAAGCTTTATAATTGACATCTCATACGTCTCTCGAAGTAAATGCCACTCAGGGTCAGGATGACGGCCAGTACTCTAGCTCATAGCGCTTGCTACGATTCTCTAGCATATCTGTTCAGCTCAAACAAGGCAACTCGATGCGCCACGCTCGTTTGATTGAAGTGAACTTTCCCATCAGATGAACTCGTATTGATTGGTTTAACCTCTCAACCGACTCTTAACAACCTTTCTGCAGGTTACAGTCGTTTTTGATGCGGCTGCAAGCCCGATGTGACACCGAGCTGCATGCGCAAGTGCCGCTTGCAAACGTTGGCTTCCACTCCCGCAGAGAAGGATCCGGAATGCTAGACGACGAGGACTGGTCGCGTGTTGTTGTTGAGACGAAACGGTATCCCTTTGCAACCGTTTTAGCGCGCTTTTTGCACGTTACGTATCTCAGGCTGGAGATTCCTAAGGGCAACGACCTCACCTATCTCGTGCATCACGGGATTAGCCTGCTGAATCTTGTAAGAGAGGTCAACGAATATCAAAGGCAGTGGAAAGTAAGTGGTACTCCAGGTTCCTTCGCGGTCGACACTGGTGTAGTGCTGGAGGAGTCGGTTGTTGTCGAGCAACCTTTGAAAGGGCCAAATCAACAGGCGCTCGCGTGGTTCACGAGCACTTTATTGAGGGAGATTCTTGCCGTTCAGAAGTACTATCTGTCAACAAAGGGACCATTCAAAGGGACATATTACGGTCTACTTAGAAGGTAGAGTCTGACAGACCAACTTTTGAAGTTCTTGCGTTACCAACATAGCTGTACATATTTCATTGTAGGCCCCGACTGCAGCTAGGCACGTCTTGTGACAGCCGCCCGATTCTAACACATGTCACTTTCCGCATCATGTATTTTCCAATATGAATGTACACCCGTTTCTGTCTCGAAACCAAGAGTGCCACTTTTTAAGGTTTCAGGCTTGCTTTCAAATCTCTATGCTCCCCGTTATCGAGCCGCCATCTTAACGCACGCACATCATTCTTTACTTGCCCAAAACATTCGGAGTATGCCTGCACCAACGAAACTGTTTCAAAGGAACTCGTGCGGTACGTTTTTCCCTCGGTCATCTGCAGTGATGCTACGACGATACATCTGTACAAATGAGACTATGCCCGGAATCCCGGAAGATTCGACACCCATATATATTAACGTGACATGTATTTGCATGGCTTAATGTCTGGCAAGGAAGGTACATCAAGCTTGACGTTGTGAAGTTTTATCCCGTTGAGGGAATTGACGGCGAAAAAAAACTTGTCTGTTGGCAATCTTTGCATAAAGCATAAAAATGTATGCGACCATGGCTTCTCCGAGTATCACCTTAATACAACGGTTCAGGGAAACGGATCAAGGCTTAAACTCGTCGACTTTTAGCCCACAATTAGTACCTCCAATGCAACCCCGCATCCATGGTCCTTCCAGGAATTCTTCAAACATGGCCTAACAAGAATGATGAGGCACATATCAGATTTTCAAAACACTAGAGTTTCCAAGAAAGTTATCTGCACGTGCGCGAGTCTACGCATGTTTGTCAAATTCGGTTCACAATGGTGAAAGTTGGTATTCGGGTCGGTTCCTCCGCTCTACTGCTACATCGTTATTCGATGACCCTTTTGGATGGCAGATTATTACTTTCGCCCCCGCTTATTCTTGCGTTGGGAAAGCAATTCCGTTATGTAAGCTTTAAATCCTTCTAGTAATCTCTCTTGCCCAGGACTCAAGTCCTCACCATCCGCTCCAAGTCGAATCTTGAACGGCTCTCCATTGTAACCCTGTGCGGCAGAGATTTCCACATAGCATCCAAATACGAGGCTCCTTTGGGACAGGTTTTCTAGAGGTCATCTAGCAAAGAAGCCAGATGTTTTTCGCCAACAACAATACTCATGCCGAAAGCTTTGCCAACCAAGATTTGATGCTCATAAACGGTTGAGTCGGTCAACAGCCGACCAGATTCTATAATGACACCGTATAGCTTCAACCAATTCATGCGGTCTCTGTGCTTTAGAAAGCCACTCGATCGGTGTCTTACCGTCCCTTTATTTAGCATGCAACGCTGGAACGCGCCAGCGGAATCCATAACGCAGAACTGCTTGGCCCACGACTTGGTGCTAGCAGACTGCGTTGGCCTGCACGGGATCAGCTGAGGGTGATGGCAGATCCTGACCTCTAACCAAAGAAAAATCATTCATTGACATTCCAGAGAGTGCATAAAGGCTCACTGGTGAATCGAAGGACGCCCGAGTTTTAGAATGAGAAGGGTGTGTCATCTTAACGATGGAGCTCCGAGCCTTGATCCACTTGGCTAGTCAAGCGGCACCGATCAAAGTGAGATAGTCTAAGCTACAAAGTTTGCATCAACGGTAACTTCAAGCAAGAATTGTGTCTTTGAAATGCAGGAAAACGTTCACCGTTCAACAGGCCCGTGGTAGCAATCTTAGTTGCCACCCAAAATTTCTTGATTCTTCGAAGTTTGATGAAAGCGTACCTGATTGTGTCGCGTGGTGTTTGCCTTATCATCCGGGGTTGATCCCTACGGATTGTTATCTGGCACGACTGGCAAGCGGGTTCCAAGCCCGCCCGAGCCCCTGAGATCGCAAACGTCCAGGGGCTCTCTTCGTTCTTCCCCTCTGACGGCTTATTTGGCATGCCCCCGGTGGCAAAACCGCCGGAAGCCCGGGCTCCGCTAGGAACCCCCCTCTCAGGCCCATCACGGGCCTGCTCCGCAGTCCTTGTTTGGGGACTCGAATCGCCTTCCGTCCGTCGCCGCTTCTCATTACCGTTATAGTCCGCCCCGGGCCCTTTCTCAGTCTGAGAGTCGTCACCCTCCGCTTCCGAATAATCCATGGGACCAGGCGACCGCGGCCGCTTTGACCGGGAACGCCGCATTCCGCTTTTGGCCCCGCCCCTCTTCGTTCCTTTTGTGTCGGGCCGCACCCCATACACGCCTCGCCGACACGACTGCGTCATGTTCTCTGCATGGCTCTTGGAGGGGTTGTACAGGCGAACGAGCTCGCCGAGCGGACGCCCCGTTTTGAGGTAGATGGCCAACACGTGCGAGCAGAGTGGCCCCCGTTTTCTCCTCGCGGCCCTCTGCGCACCGCGGCATGGACATTGCAGCCGCTCCCCGAGCCTTCCCATCACCGAGTGCGGATGTAGGGGAGCGCTATTCGAGTGGACCAGCCACGCGGTCTCACTGGAAGTGCTCTCGCATCTGTTGTTGATGCATCTGCGGGCGCTAAAGACCAGCGCTATGGCATGTCTAACCGCTCGAACCACGCCCAGCTTGAGCAACTTAGCCGCAATCGCGTTACCTTCCTGCGACATGAAGGTCCGCAGAGAGGCCGCTTCTGCTGGTGACGGACCCTCAGGCTGCCTCCCACGTGGAACTCCCCCGGCACCCCAGCCAAGCTCGACATTGGGCCGCGCGTCTGCCGCGAATTGGCTGAGCGGCAGAGGTGGCCAAGGCAACTTTGAGCACACTGCACAGTGGCAGCGTCCGTCCCTTTCGTGCTCCCGGTCTACCACGCGTGGTCGAGCTCCGCCTACTAGCCCCGTGGGACCGATGATGTGCTTGTCGAGCTTGACTTGCACTTCGGGAATCCTTCCGTCCGGGTCTCTACCCACCTCCTGGGGATCCTGCGCGAGGTCCGTCCACATGTACGCTCTCTTTGGGCGGTAGATGACGTCTTGGCACGCAAACCCCCGATCCATCTGAGACAGCTGATCGAGACTGTACTCCTTGCACGCATCCACCATCTCGACCATGCTAACTTCTCTTCCGCCCGCCGCCCGAGAGAGCGCCTTGTGCAAGCTCTCAATGTCTTGCGTGTAGACGTTGTCCACCGTGCCGTCCGCAAAGATCAACCCCGCCTGCCTCCTTGCCCACAACGAAAGCTCGTTGACAAAGACCTTCTTCTTATTTCTCTCGAAGTACTCACCAAACCCCTCCGGCCAGGCCGTTATCCGCTCCCGAATAAGCCGCTCCGCCTCCTCTTGGCTCGCCGCTTGTATGATCCCCTTCCGCCCAGTTTGCTCGTCTCCCAAAAGGTCTCGGCGGATGCCCCTCCAAACCTCTTCGCCTGCACTTCCGCACTCATCCTTTACCTTCTCGTGGCAATTTTTGAGGATGTGGTTCAGGTCGGTGCCGTGCCAAGCCAATGGGAAAGCCCGCGCAAGAGCCTTCTTTAGGTGCCCGGCCCCATCCGAAAATACCCATCTCGCTTGGCCCAGGCTTTCCTCTTCGTGAACGAGGTCTCTCAAGAACCGTGACGTTGACTCCTCCCTTTCCGTCAGTACGATCGCCAAAGCGACCAGCATTACTGGATCGCCGCGGAGAAGAGCGTTGCGGCATCCCACTGGCAGCAGGAGAAAGGGGCCCTTCCGGTACGTGTGGTCAAACGTCAGCGGTGTCGCCGAGTCCCCATACGGCCCGTCGTTGGAGCAGAGCATCCCGCAAAGACGAAGGGCCCTATAAAAGGTATCATCATAACACAGATTCCTCAGTAATTCACGGTACATGCATTGATTCTAAGAGACCTCGGAGTGTTCAAATTTAGTTTTGACTCATTATGTATGTCGATAGTGTTTGTTTTGATTTGCCGGGTCGCTTGCGATCGAAATTCACGACAAGAGCCGTTAGTAGTCGCTCATTGGTCCAAGGTTTGAACGCCAACCTATCAAATCTTCAAGGGCCC